>JACXGI010017881.1:0-13910 GCA_016801175.1 Esox masquinongy
GAATAGCGCATGTGATTATCGACCATAATCCGGCAGGGAAGGGATGGCAGAGGACTGTGGAAATACTGTAGGTGATGGGGCGATTGGGGACAGGTGCGTAATTGTGGATTGGGAACAGGTGCGTAATAGGGAGACGGGCGGGTGTGTAACTGGCTCAGGGACGCGAGGACCCGCCTCTGCGTGATCGCGGAGGCGGGGGCGTGACAAAACCATGGACTCAATGTAAGAGAAAATGTAGTGCTTTTGAAAACAGGGTGGAGGGGGCGTATGGTGTGCCCCAAAAATCTGTATGTTACTGTGCAAGATTATGATTATATGAAGTTAGATGTGTCTCAGTATTCGTAAATATATCTAGAAAATCTGTGCGTATATTCATCACAACTCACAAATAAAAATAGGATTTGTAAATGTGAAAAAATATTTTGTAAATAAAAACATCTGTCAATATGTAAACATGTTTCACAAATATAAATAAAATTTGTGAATATGTAAAAACATTTCACAAATAAAACACAAATCTGTAAAACATTTACAACTGTTGCTTAACATTTACAAGTGTTGACTTACATTTAGAAATCTTAAGTTTATTTACGGATCTGAATTTTATATTTACACATTTTTGAGACAAATTTTCCTTCAGTCGACAAGTTCTGGTGTGTTTCTCCTACAGGAGAACCCCTAATAATAATAAACCTAACAATAACAATAGGGTTCCTCCTACCGGAAAACCCCTAAATATAGTTGCAAGCAACCATGGGATGGGGTTCTCCTGTGACATGGTGAGCATGGGGAAGCAGTCATAACAACATCGTAAGTATATGGCAGCAGAAGTAATCCCATGGTAATCACTTTAATAGATAGACTTTTTTATTGTGGTCAGCCATATTGTCCGCCATCTTGTATTTCATTTCTGAGGTGTGAACACCCTATAGGGAGACATGTATAAGATACATGGTTGCCGATTGCCAGGTCAATCAGAGTTATTGTTGAATTTACGTAGAGTTTTATAAGTATCATGAAGTTTACTCTGTACAAAATATCCAAGATGGCAAACATGATAGGTCCATGATGCATATTTTTACCTCCTGGGGAATGAGGCATTTACACAAAGAAGCAGCATTCTAGGTCAATCGGGGTGGAAATGGCATAATTGTGGAAAAAATGCATTAAGGCATGGCCTGTGGTGCCCCTGTGGAGGAATCGGGTCCAGTTTCTTGTGTGGAAGGTATACATGGTCTATATTTTCATTGTGCCATAATATTACACAAAAATGAAGTTTATGCATCAATAATGTTTGCACTGGTCAGCCATTTTGTCCGCCATCTTTTATTTTATCTCTTAGCTTTTTCACCCAATAGGGAGACATGTATAAGACACCTATGCGACTGGAAAGGTCAATAAGAGTTATTGTTGAGTAGAAGATCATTTTTATAGGTTTAATGAAATTTCCACTGTAAGCAAAAATTTCATTAAGCACCTATTTACTGATATCACTGTTCCGCCATCTTCCAACATATCTCTTATTTCTTATCACCCTATAGGGAGGCACTCATGAGACACCTATGTAGTGACAGTCAGGTCAATCAGGGTAATGATTGATTTTATGTTTTTTTATAGTGGTCATAAGCGTTAGCATAAAGGGTTAAGTTTGTGAAGTGATAATTCAGTCGATTTTTGATATATCATCTAGTTATTATTAGTTCTGTTCAGAATTGTGGTCTAGTGTCTGTGGGAACGAGGTGGAAATGCCATCATTTTATAAATAGCTAACTAAATTGTGTCCTGAAGCTCCCTGGTGGAGGATTCGGGGCTATAGTCTATGCAGTATGTACTCGTGGTTTACAGGCCCACAACAACTATTTGTATTCAGGCGACACTTGTCGCCCCAAACAGCTACCAAGCACAAGGTTAGCAGAAATACGCGAGAGTCAGAGCTCTACTTTGTCTGAGATGACAGAAAGCAGCAAAGCACACCAAAGAGAATGGCCTTCAGACAGCATAGAACTTGGTAACTTAATTTTATCATATACCTACTATTGTCCAATGTACTTACAAATAACACCTTTTCACCTCCTTGATTGGGTGTTTTTTTCAGGCTGGGTGTTTTGTAAAAAGCATGTTTGTGACAACTGCTGATGTAGAAAGGTCTTTATAAATAAATTTGATTGAGTTAAATTTTACTTACGTCATTGCTCCGCCATCTTGCAATTCATCACTTATTCCTTACAACCCTATTGAGAGGCACGTATGAGACATGTGTACACTGACTGTCAGGTCAATCTGACTATGGGCTGATTTTAAGATAAATCTTATAGTGGTCATTAGAGTTAGCATAAAGGGATAACTTTATCAAGTCATAGTTCAGTCAATTTTTGACATAGCAACAAGTTTCATTAGCAGCCCTGTTCTGAAGTATGGCCTAGAGTCTGTGGGAAGTGGAATGGAAACACCAATATTTTCATATTATCTGAATTCTGTCCTAAAGCAAAGCTGGTGGAGGATTCGGGGGTATTTCAGAAAGCAGGTTTAGTGAAAACCTAGAGTTAGTTGACTCAGAGTTGATGGAAACTCTGGGTTTACGGTTTCAAAGAGCCAGTTCAGCGTTTCTCTGAGTCAGTTACTACGGCAACATACTCCGTGAAACTAACCTGCTCACTAGCAGGTTTTATCCAACTAACCCTGAATTTGTCCTACTCTTTCACTGAAACCTACCATCTGAATGTGTCAGACAGGGCGTGTCCTTTTCTCGAAGAGCCAGTAGAAGTACAAATTCTCTGCAGAAATCTCCGTCGGGAGAGAGTGATCAGACCCCGCTTGGATGTTTTACCATTCCCTAATGATTATCTGTTTGAGAATTACAGTTTTTGCTGCTGATACTGTATTGCTTTTTTCTTGAATATATACTCATATTGTGCATGTGCATTCATTAATATATCTAACTCCACTGGGAAGAAGTACGGGGCCCGAGATCTTTTTCTCCTGTTGCCATGATGAATGTTATCAGCGTTCCATTGATGAGGGCTTTTTATCTCCTTGTGCATGTGCTTTACTCAGGGTTAACTTAACTCAGAGTTGACTGAACTAATTGTTACCACCTGTTCTGAAACCGTCAACTCTGAGTTTGACAGCTCAGAGCCAGTCAACCCAGAGTTGTGGTTTCAACTCAGAGTATGTTAACCCTGCTTTCTGAAATACCCCCAGGGTGAAAGAGCATTGTTTATTGTGCCAACTTGTAATGTTTGTACAGAGCTACACTTCTGAATGTTGATGAGGGGTTTCTTGTGAAGTTACAAATGACTGATGTATAAATTAAATTGCATTTTTGCCTGCAGTTTTCTGTATTTTAGAGTGACAGTAAGTTTCTGTTGTAAATTTGAGAAACCTTAATTTTGCATTTGTCCTGTGAAATTCTTTTATTAGGATGCAAGAATTTTTCTGTTTTGCCACAGACTTCGATATGCTGCTTACAAACATAAACTACATGAAGGTTTTTCTTATTTTTTAATTTTTGATATTCCAGCACACTTTGTGTCTGTTCATTTTGTTTATGTTTGTTTATTGTAATTGATAAGAAGGTGACAGAGCTTTGTTTATTGTGCCATCTTGTAATTTACATAGTGTTACACTTTTGATTATTTTTTAGGGGATTATGGTCCTATTTGTGTGCCAACCATAGTAAAGAAGACCATTATGTTTGGTGTGCTTTGACTGAAAAAAAACAATTGATGTGTTCTACTACTGCATTTTCCATTGCCAGTGTTTTTGTCTGTGGCCTTAGAGAGTTACTGTTCAGTCCGAAGTCTGTATGATCATACACATACAGGCACGAATGTCCCTTTCCAGATTATTTTCCAGTGCTTACCCTATTGACCAACTTCTATAGGGTATCTGTCTATCTCAGCGTATATTACAACCGCAGCACTTTCTTAGCCAACCACTCCATTGGCTCCAGTGCAAGACTATATCTGAATTTGGCCCCTGCAAATTGCCTTATTACAAAAAAACCTAGACGTTGTGACGTGGAACATGGTTTTCAAGAATTACTCACTAGGTTATAGATTATCCAAATAGAATGTCAATATATGGTGGAAATTAAGAGAGTATAGTTAGCAGCACACCACTGGCTCCAGTGCAAGACTCAATACCTCAATTTGGCTTATGCAAATTGCCTTATAATAAAAAAACTAGATGTTGTCAGCTGGAACATGGCTTGTAAGAATTACTCACTAGGGTATAAAGAATCCATATAAACTGCCAATTCATGGGGGAAATTAGAGAGTTCAGCTAACAGTACTTTCTTAATCACCCACTCCATTGGCTTCAGTGCAAAACTCTATACCTGAATTTGTTCTATGCAAATTGCCTTTTAACAAAACAACTAGACGTTGTGAGGTGGAACATAGCTTTTGAGAATGACTCACTAGGGTATAAAGAATCCATGTAGAGTGTCAAGTCATGGGGGAAAGTATAGGTTATAGCCAGCAGCACCTACTTAGCCACCAACCATTGAATTTAGTGCAAGACTCTATACCTGAATTTGGCCTATATAAATTGCTTTATATAAAAAAAACTAGACAATGTGAAGTGGAACATGTCGTTTGAGAATTACTCACTAGGGCATAAAGAATCCATATAAAGTGTCAATTAACAGGGGAAAATAGAGGTTATAGCCAGCAATACTTTCTTAGTCTCCCACTCCATTGGCTCCAATTCAATACACTGTATGCTTAATACGCCTATGCAAAGTGCTTTATAACAAAAAACTAGATATTGTGAAGTGGAACATGGCATTCGAGAAATACTCACTAGGGTATAAAGAATCCATATAAAGTGTCATTTAACGGGGACAACAGAGGTTATAGCCAGCAACACATACTTATTCACCCATTGCATTGGCTCTAGTTCAATACACTGTAAGCCAAATACAGCTATGCAAATTGCCTTATAACAAAAATACTAGAACTTGTGAAGTGGAACATGTTCTCTCTCCCTTATTTACCAGCGAGTCTGTGCCAGCTCCCCTACTGCACCTCTCACAAGAGGAAAAGCCGCAGAACAAGGGGTTAACGAGGAGGCATATTAGCCAGGATTAAACAAACCTCTTAGCCAAGTGGTTCAGTGTTTCCTGGAGATCGTCCCTGCCGCAATCCATTCATCTTTCTGAGATGTACCTGTCTCGTACCTATTCTTCCGGATCCAGCACAAACAGCGCTGTACCTGCCGGTTAGACCTCACGTTCATAAGAGAGGAATCAACCACTTTAATTTACGTTCATTGGCCTACAATCCCATTCCAAAGAATACTGGCGATCCTGTTACATGCCATCCGTTAAAATGGCCTTGGTAAAAGCAAGGTCTATTTCGAATAAAACTTTTATTCTGAATGATTTCTTTTTATCTCATGAATTAGATTTCTTGTTTGTGTCTGAGACATGGCTTAACGTCGATGAGTTAACTCCTCTTTGTGAACTTTCTCCCAGCGATTGTGATTTTTTTAGTTCCCCTAGAATCGCTTGTCGTGGTGGAGGATTAGCAGTTATTTTTAAAAATCGTTTTAAGTGTCGCACTGTGGCAGTTGAAACATACCAAAGTTTCGAGGTACAGCTGATCAAGGTGGAACTATCCAGTCCAATGCTATGTGCGATTGTATATAGACCTCCTAAATACGATAAGGATTTTATCCAAGATTTCTCAGACTTCCTATCTTCTATTGTACCTACTTCTGATAATCTTCTGATTATTGGCGATTTTAATATTCTTGTTTGCTGTCCAGCTAACTCTATGGTTAGAGAGTTTTTACAACTTGTTGACTTATTTCATATCACTCAGTCTGTTATGGAATCTACTCACCAGCTTGGCTATACACTAGATCTTGTTTTGTTATTTGGTTTTCCTATTTGCAATGTTGAGATAGATGATATTTGTTTGTCTGATCATAAACCTGTTGTTTTTAATGCCACTCTTCCATGCCTACTCCCTAAATGCAAACTGCCAGGCAATTTCTCTCGCTCTTTTAACCCTTCCACTGTCAAACTCTTCTCAGATGCTTACAAGGCTTCTCCCCTCATCAGCAGTATTGAGGCTCCCTCGAGCCTGAGCACAGAGGGCTTAGTCACTATGTTTAATTCCACTTGCTCTGACTTCCTGGATTCTGTTGCTCCTTTTAAAAAGATGGGAGCGAAAGCTAGAACTCAGCCCTGGCTAAATAAAGTTACCCATACTCTCAGACAAGAGTGCAGAAAAGCAGAGAGGAAATGGAAAAAGGACAAGTTGAAAGTTTCATTTGAAATTCTGAGAGATTTTTTAATTCAATATCAACTCTCTGTTAAAACAGTAAAAGCCAAATATTTCTCAGATATTATCTTTAACAACTCTAATAATCATAAAGTCTTGTTTAGTGTGATAAACAAGGCTTTACATCCGGTTGCTACTGCTTTTCCTGAAGCAAATTCTGAGACTTGTGAAGACTTTCTGCCTTTCTTCTCTGGCAACATAGATGCTATAAGATCTTGCATCTTACCTCCAGATCACGACCCCTCTGATTTAGCCACATGTTCTGCTCTTTTTAACCAGTTTGAACCTATATCTGTTTCACATGTGATAAACATAGTCTCATACATGAAGCCTACTACCTGCCCCCAGGACACAGTTCCCTCACGCCTTTTTCAAGAAGTACTGGACACTATTGGTCCCAGTATATTGTCCATAATAAATAGCTGCCTCATCAATGGCACTGTCCCGTCATGTTTTAAACATGCAGTGGTCCAACCCCTTATTAAAAAACCTAATCTTGATTTAACTGTCCTTAATAATTTCCGTCCCATTTCAAAATTGCCATTCCTATCAAAAGTTCTAGAGAAAGTAATTTTTTCCAAGCTTTCCTCCTTTTTAAATGAAAATAATAATCTGGGTAAATTCCAGTCAGGTTTTAGGGCACGCCATAGCACTGAATCAGCTCTTCTTAAGGTGTTAAATGATTTATTGTTGTTTAGGGACAATGGAAATTGAGCTACTTTAATTCTTCTTGATCTTAGTGCTGCTTTTGACACGATTGATCATGCCATCCTTCTAGACCGTCTCAAACTAGAAGTTGGCATTCAGGGTACTGCTCTAAAGCTATTTACTTCATATTTGAGAGACAGGACATTTTCTGTAAATATTGGGAACTTCTTCTCCTCTTCAGCATCAATCACATGTGGGGTACCTCAAGGCTCTGTTCTAGGCCCTATCTTTTTCTCTTTATATATTCTTCCCTTGGGCTCCATCTTTCAGAAATATAACATCTCTTACCATTGCTATGCTGATGACACTCAGTTGTACCTTCCCCTGAAAATTGATGAAAAGAAATCCCTGAAATCACTCTCTGATTGTCTTAGAGACGTTAAATACTGGCTAGCTAAAAACTTTCTTCAATTAAATAATACAAAAACAGAAGTTATTGTATTTGGCCCCACAGATTCCGCCAAGGTTATTGTTAATAACTTAGGGCCCCTATCCAACAATGTACATAGCTATGCAAAAAATCTCGGGATAATTTTTTATCCAGATCTCAATTTTGATAAACAAGTAAATGCTGTTGTCAGAGGCAGCTTTTTCCAACACCGGGCCATTGCCAAATTGAAATCCATCCTTTCCTTTAAGGATTTAGAGACAGTTATTCATGCATTCATTTCCTCCTGTGTGGACTATTGTAACTCTTTGTATATGGGAATCTGTCAGTCTCCCTTGTCCCGCCTTCAGCTTGTTCAAAATGCAGCTGCTAGGTTACAAAAAAGAGAGAAAAAAAAAAAAAGAGAGAAAGCATTACTCCTGTACTGGCCTCTCTCCACTGGCTACCTGTTAAATATAGGATAGATTTTAAGGTTATTTTATTTGTTTTTAATGCCCTACATGGATCAGCACCCTCCTATATTTCAGATCTCCTTAGCCAGCACTCTTCCTCAAGGACCCTTAGGTCGTCCAACAAACTGCTTTTGTGCGTTCCACGGTCACGTTTGTAGTTCAAAGGAGTTTGTGCCTTTTCTGTTGCTGCTCCAAAGTTGTGGAACAGCCTACCTTTATATATTAGGTCCCCTACTAGTAGCAACGTTTTTAAATCCCACCTTAAGACCTATCTTTTTTCTTTAGCATTTGAGTCTGCAAATGGGTAGGAGGTTCTGTTTATGTTGTTTATGTCATGTCCTATAAATATGTTTAGTTGGCTATATGTTTTGACTGTACAGCACTTTGGTCGACATAAGTTGTTTTTAAATGTGCTTTATAAATAAATTTGACTTGACTTGACATGGCATTTGAGAATTACTCAGTAGGGTATAAAGAATCCATTTATATTGTCAATTTATGGGGGATGTTAGAGAGTAAAGCTAGCAACACTTTCTTAGTCACCCACTCCATTGGAGTCATTGCAAGACTCTATACCTGAATTTGGCGTATGCAAGTTGCCTTATAACATAAAAACTAGATCTTGTTATTAATTGGAACATGGCATTTGAGAATTACTCACTAGGGTGTAATGAATCCATATATAGTGTAAATTCATGATGGAAATTATGAATTTACACTATATATGGATTCTTTCTTACTCACCCACTCCATGGGCTCCAGTTAAAGACCCTACACCTGAATTTGGCCTATGCAAATTGCCTTATAACAAAAAAAACTGTTTGTGAGGTGGAACATGGCTTTCGAGAATTACTCACTAGGTTAGGAAGAATCCATATAAAGTGTCAATTTATGGGGGAAAATAGAGGGTATAGCCAGCAGCACTTTTTTAGTTTTCTATTCAGTTGGCTCCAGTTGAATACACTGTAAGTCAAACACGGCTATGCAAATTGCCTTGTAACAGAAAAGCTAGACTTAGTGAGGAGGAACATGGCTTTCAAGAATTATTCCCTATGGTATAAAGAATCCATTTAAATACTTAGTGTCACAGTGCCTGATCATGTCTGACCTTTCCAGCTTGTAACTGGCGACCTATTTCACTATCCTTCTCCGAAGGAAAACCCCTAAATATAGCAAATAGAGTAGGGCAGAAAAGGTATTAAGTATATGTATGTACAAATGGAATGTATGGATGTACAATTAATGTCACGACCCCTCCTCCGTGTCATATGTGTTTTGTGTTTTTCGTTGGTCTCGTTGCTGAATGAGTTTCTCCCCTGTACGCTTGATTCTGAGTCTCGTCCCTGCCGGATCATTAAGTCACCTCAGTAGGTTCACTGCGTTCCAGCTAAATCCTGTGATTCGTTTATTCCGTCTTTTCGTGTTCACCTGTTTGCACCAGTCTCGTCATTCTATTTTCCATACCCTGCCTAGACACACCTGCCCTGGGAGATTCACCTGTCTCACCTGGATTACCGGACCTGCCCTGCCACGCCACTGGGATACTCACTCCACTCACCTGGGATATCGGACACGTTTCATCACGCCACTCGGATTGCTAACCTGCTTCCCTTACCTGGGACCCCAGACCTACATCCCACGACCCCAACCCCTCCTCATGTCTCTCACCGTAGTTGTTGGCTGTTTTCAATAAACCCTCTTTATTTACTTACTGTGTCCGGTCTGTGTTTGGGTTCCGGTCTCAAAAGCTTGACAGTATGATCCAGCCAGAATGAACCCAGCTGATCTGGATGCCATTCGCCAGGCAGTTTCCTCCCAGGGTGCTATGTTGCGATTGGGTGAGCACAGCACAGCTCCCAGGAAATCATGGGTGGGCTACAAGCGCTTTCCGCCAGCATGTCCTCCATTCAGACACAACTCAGCACCCGAGCCGGTCCACCCCCCGCACCTGCTCCCGCACCTGTGTCTGCAGATTCTGCACACGCCTCCCTTCCCACTCGGGAACCTTGGGTTTCTACACCAGAGAGGTATGATGGGGATTTGGGGGGTTGTCGGTCATTTCTTATGCAGTGCGACCTGGTGTTTGATCAACAGCCTAGTTCCTACTCCACCGACAAGGCCAAGATAGCCTTTCTGATCGGGCTACTGCAGGGGGTGGCTTTAGCCTGGGTGTCTGTTGTGGGAGAGACAGAGCCCGGCCGTCATGTTCTACAGCGCATTTATGTCCGAGATGCAGAAGCTCTTTGACCATCCTGCACGAGGTAAGGATGCCTCTAAGCAAATGTTTTCTCTGTGTCAGGGAGGGCGCATTGTCGCGGAATATGCTATTGAATTTCGAACGCTTGCTGCGGAGAGCGGCTGGAATGACGAGGCTCTGCTAGCTGTGTTTTCCAACAGCTTAAGTGATCTAATTAAGGATGAACTGATTTCATACCCTGAGCCAGGGGACCTGGACACTTTAATCTCTTTAGCCATCCGTGTGGATAACAGGTGCAGGAGGGAGAAGAGACGGGGTGGTTTCACACCCCAGCAAGCAGCCGACATTCCGGGACTGACAGGAGGTGCGCCAGCGCCAGTTGACCAGCAACAGCTGCCTTTACTGCAGGCAACCCGGTCACTATCTCGCAGTCTGTCTTCAGCGTCCGGCAAACCGGCAGGCCCGCTAGACGTGGGGAGTATTCTAGCGAGCCATACCACCGGATCCCCATGCCCCCGCTTTAGAACCACGCTTCACACCACGCTTTTTCGTGAAGGTCAGTCATTCCAAGTCAAGGTATACCTACCACAAAGAGACATGAACCAGTTGCTCCATAGGGGGCGCCACAGGCCATGCCCACATTCCGTTTATTCACAATGGTGCCATGTCCACCCCGATAACTTAGAATGCTGGTTCTTTATGTACATGTCTCATTTCTCATGATGAACAAAAAAGCCTCAAGAACCCGTACAGTCTACCATCATGGATTTTTCTGTACAGTGGAAATTTGGCAAAAGCTATAAAAATATACTTAAAATCAACAATAAGTCCGATTGACCTGCCCTTTGGCGTACAGGTGTCTCATACATGCCTCTCTGTAGGGGGATAAGGAATAAGAGATACATTGCCAGATGGTGGACAACCAGTTTAAAACAAATGCATCCATAAAATTCATGTGTGCATTACATTATGGCACAGTGAAAATATAGACAATGTATACCTAACATACAGACACCGGACCCAATTAAATAGATCATGTATACCAAACACACAGACACCGGACCCGATTCCTTCATTGGGGTGCCACAGGCCACGCCCTAAATAATTCTTTCACCATGACACTATTCCACCACAATTTACCTAGAATGCTGATTCTTTGTCTACATGCCTCATTCCCCGGGAACTGCAAACACTGTATCAAGCACCAATCACGACCACCATCTTGGATATTTGTACAGTGAACATTATATGAAACCTATAAAAATTTACTTAAAATCAACTATAACTGTGATTGACCTGGCATTCGGCATTCCTTTGTCTTAAACATGTCTCCCTATAGGGTGGTAACGGACAAGAGATATAATACAAGATGGCGGACAAAATGGCTGACCAGTGTAAAACTTATCGATACATACACTTCATGTGTGCATTACATTATGGCACAGTGAAAATACAGATCAGGTATATTATCCACACAGACACCATCACCTGATTCCTCCACAGGGGGCGCCACAGGCCACACCTTAATGCATTTATTCCACATTTATGCCATTTCCATCCTGATTGACCTAGAAAGCTGATTTTTTTGTCTACATGCCTCATTTCCCAGGAAGTACAAATATGCCTCAAGGACTTATCATGTCTGCCATCTTGTAGATTTTGTACAGTGAACATTTCATGAAACCTATAAAAATCAACATAAAATCAACAATAACTCTGATTGGCAATCAGTAACCATGTGCCTTATACATGTCTCCCTATAGGATGTTCACAGCTACGAGATAAAATACAAGATGGTGGACAAAATGGCTGACCAATGTAAAACAAATTCATCCATTAAGTTCATGTGTGCATTACATTATTGCACAATGAAAATATAGATCATGTATACCTACCACACAGACACTTTGCCCGATTCCTCCACAGGCCACATCTAATTGTTTTTTTCACAATGACACTATTTCGACCCCGATTGACCTAGAAACTGATTTTTTGTCTACATGCCTAATTCCCTAGGAGGTGCAACACTGCATCAAGAACCAAACATGTCCGACATCTTGGATATTTTGTACAGTGAACATTATATGAAACCTATACAAATGTACTTAAAATCAACAATAACTCTGATTGACCTGACAATTGGCATACTTGTGTCTTATACAGCTACCTATAGGGTGGTAAAGGCAAAGAGATATTTTCTAAGATGGTGGACAGAATGGCTGACCAGTGTAAAACTTTTGAATTCAAGCACTTCATGCATGCACTACATTATTGCACAATGAAAATACAGACCAGGTATATTATCCACACAGACACCCGACCCGATTCCTCCACAAGGGGCGCAACAGGCCACGCCTTAATGCATTTTTTCCACAATTATGCCATTTCCACCCCGATTGACCTAGAATACTGATTTTTTGTGTACATACCTCATTCCCCAGGAGGTACAAAATTGCCTCTAGAACCTATCATGTGCGCCATCTGGGATTTACTTCTACAGTGACAATTTCATGAAACATACAAAATTAGACAGAATTATCTTAAAATCACCTGGTAGTCGTACTGACCTGACTGTTGGTGTAAACGTGTCTCATATGTGCGTCTCTATAGGGTTGTAAGGAATGAGATATAAATTGCAAAATGGCGGCGCAATGACATCAGTTAAAAGGTGGTTAATGTAAGTACATTGGACAATAGAAGGTAGATGATAAAATGAAGTCACCAACTTCTATGCTATCTGTATCTCTTCATCACACACACACACACACACACACACACACACACACACTGTTAGTGAAACATATTAAAAAACCATATACTTGCAGTGTCCTACCACTGCGTTTTCCATTGCCATTGTTTTTGTCTATGGCCTTAGAGAGTTATCCATCAATGGCCATGTCTGTGTCTATGCCTTTAGCAGGTGGACTGTGTTGAAGTATATGAATGTATGCTTGTTATGTTTAGATAACCAAAGAACATCAACAACATATTCAACAACATATTCGTATAAAGGAATTCACGTTCATTCAAAGCGCGACAGTAATTAGCCAATGGGCTTACATTACTGGGATGTGTATTCTGTTTGGGATGTCTAATTACTCTCTCCCTTAACAACTGGGTAAGCCATCATTATTTCAACCACTATACGAAACGGCTGATTTCTAACAGCATGTTGCTGCGACCTGATGGACAATTTTTACGATTCTACTTAAAATCAGTTGGAGAGCTTAGGGGCTTATTTTGCAATCGCAAGGAAGAAGTTGTTTTTCCTGGTTACTGGATGCTGAGAACAACTGGACAGTGAGTGGTACACCAACACCATATAACGAACTGTTAAGATTGCAAACTTGCAATCCCCCCCCCCAGTCCAGGCCACGGTTTTCATCTCGCGGAATCTGTCTGCGGGCGCAGACAGTCTGTCCTAATTAAGTTGGGGCGTAGATCGGTGTGTTTCAGCACTGAACTGTATTTTGTTGACAATGCTAATTGTTTTAAGCGGTTATACAGTGACATGTACAAGTAAAATATAATGCCGTCCAGTTGTACAAATACAACAGGAGGCCTGCAGCCTCTGATGCGCATGATGCGTTCATGTTAAAATATCATTGCGCAAATAGGACACCATCAAGAACGAAAAGGATCCTTAGCAAGCAAGCAAGCAAGTTTATTTATGTAGCACAATTCATACATCGAAGCAATTCAATGTGCTTTACAAAGAAAAATAAAATATAAAATATATAAAAATACAATAACATAAAAACAAATACTCAAATTAAAACATCAAAACAAATGAAAACATCATAATAATAGAAATACAATAAGAAAACATAAAGATTAAAAAAAAAAGATTAGAAATGGGATAAAAACATAGG
>JACXGI010017882.1:0-13908 GCA_016801175.1 Esox masquinongy
AATACTTCCAACTTGGTGGAGCGCCACTTTCGCTCCAATTTTCTGGAGGCTTGCTTGAGTGCTCTAGTATTGTCTGTGTACCAGGGAGCAAGTTTCTTGTTGCGTATTTCTTTTGTTTTTAGTGGTGCAACCGTATCTAAAATATTTCGCAGTGTTGTGTTTAGATCCTCAATTTGATCGTTTGCGGATTTATTTACTCTGTCATTGATGATTTGATTCGATTTGAATACCGTTTGTATCACAACGTCTCAGCTCTTGTTTTGGTGCTTTTCCACTAAGATGAAAGCCTGGAATAGCCTCAGGCAGAACAACATTCCTGTAATAATATCCCCCTCTTAATGTTTCCTTCCGTAGTGGCGGGAATGGGGGGCATGGCCCACATTGATGGGGACCACATTGTGGTGTCTGTGCCTGAAGGCATGCTCCTATCTGATGTCTTGACGGATGAAGGCATCCTGCTGGAGCACGGCCTGGAGGTGGAGGGACTCGAGACGGAGGTGGAAGTGGAGGGCCTGGAGGCGGAGGTGGAAGTGGAGGGCGTTGAGACGGAGGTTGAGGAGTTCGGAGCAGAGGTGGTCGAGCTGGAGACTCACTTGGTCGAGGGCATCGAGACAGAGGTGGTCGAAGGCCTCAACGGTGGGGTGGAGGTCCTGGAGGAAAGCCTAGAGACTGAGGTTGAGGTGAAGGACCTTGGGGAGGTGGAATTCGAAGGCCTAGAAGCAGAGGTAGAAGTCGTGGGACTTGAGGCGGAGGTTCTAGAGGAGTGCCTGGAGACGGAGGTGATCGAAGGCCCTGACATGGGCCATCAGGACCTTCTGGGGACGGAGGTGGCCATCAAGGACACTCTGGACCCCCACCACCACGTCCTAACCTCCGAACTCACCCAAGGCTCCGTCCACCATCACATCCACCACCACATGCCAGACCAGCTCTTTGTGGAGCACCAGGAGGAGGAGGAGGAGGAGGAGGAGGAGGACGGCCGTGGGGGGGAGTGCTTGGACCAGGAGCTGGGATCAGATGCCGGAATGGCAGGGGACGAGGGAGGGGACGAGGGGACCGTGATCCAGGCCCACGAGGAGATGCCCGTGGAGGTGGAAGCTGTCTCTCTGCAGACTGACGAGGATGAAGAGGATGAGAAGAGCACCTCGGAGGACTACCTTATGATCTCCTGTGAGTCAACCACCCGTCCGTAAGGGGCCAAGCTGGGCAGAAAAGCTTTTTAGTTTAAGTGAGAGAATCAGACCATCATCTGTGTGAAGATGAATTATTTCTCAGTCCTGCTCTGGCTGTGTATCCAGGCAGTCTTGTCTTTGTGTCACTGACATGGGTGAGATGCAGGATATCAGTGTTGTAATCTTTGTGTCTGTCTGTCCGTCAGTGGACGACGTCGGTGAGAAGCTGGACCTAGGAGACACTCCTCTGGAAATTAGCACTGAGGTGATGCAGGACGACGGCTCTAACAAGGACGGCTCTGAGGTCATCAAGGTCTACATCTTCAAAGCCGAAGCGGACGATGATGTGGGAATAGGTAAGTGGAACTTCGCTCCTTGGCGAGGCATTTCAGAAGGTGGATATATAGGCCTTATTCATGGAATGTGAAGGATTTGGATATTACACTTCAGTCATTTAGCAGACATTCTTAATCACAGCCACTTAATCTGTTTATCTGGTTTGATTTGAAACAGTATACACATTTTGTTTTAAACTGAATTCATCTTTTATCCTATTATATTACGTATCAGCTGCTTGTGAGGAAATAATGCATTTGGAGTTTAGTCATTTAGCTGACACTTATCCAGAGAATTTTACAGTTCCTGTTCAGAGGGTTAGATTAGACAAGCACAAAGGTCATTGTTCCTCAGTGTCCTAACACGTAGATGGTCATGATGTGCTGAAGGGTGCCTAGAGAAGAAGAGAGCCATAAACTGCGTGTGATTGTCTGTGCAGGTGGGACGGAGGTGGTGTCAGAGAGCGACTTCCATAACGGCCCCCACGCTGTCTTGGAGTCCAGGGGAGGAGGGAGGCACTGCCGTGGGGAGAAGATGGTCTACATGGCTGTAAAGGACCACGCCCAGTCAGAGGAGGATATCAGTGAGTACACACTGAAGGAATGACTCATCACAAATGACTGGGTCTGAGACTCTTTGTGGTGAAAATGCATTCCACCTGTCCGTTCATTGGTTAAACGCGAGTGAATAGGTCCATGGAAAATAGAGGGTTCTCACTAAAAGGCTTTCACAGGCGCAGTTCAAACGTAAATGGAAAGGAAGGAAATGTTTGCACACAGCTTTTGACTTGTGTCTCATCAGACGGGTTGAAGTCTCAATTACTTTAACATACTGTACTGTTTCAAATACCGAAATGTATTTCAAATGTACTAAATATTTATTAATTAAACACACGTGCATCCAATCCAATACATTTATTTGAATCAAAAAATGAAAATAGTCTGACGACTTGTCATTGGGTTGTAAGCGCTGTTCCTGACTGGTGTGTCTGTGTGTAGACGTGTCTGACATGGCGGAGCAGGTGTACATGGAGGTGGTGGTAGGAGAGGAGGAGGCCTCTGCAGTCCAGGAGGCCCAGCTGGAGGACTCTCCCAACAGCAAGATGTTTGTCCCTGTCTCCTGGGCGGCTGCTTACGGTAAAAGCATTGCCTGTGGTAAATACCCGTGGTCCTTTTTGAACGTCGTTCGTCACATTACTGTGTATGCGGTCATTGCAGAGCTTTGTTATTATTCATTTAACTGTCTATGGTATGACCGTTATCCTTTTGTGGTGCACTGTCTCTTTAAGATGGATGGTAGACGGGAGTTAAACCAGTTTTTCTGGGTTGTCTAGGGAACAGTCTGGACACGGTAAAGAATGGCGCGCCCAGGCCCTACCTTCAGAACCGAGACGGTGCAGGAACCAACCGAGCCCTCAAACAGAAGATCAAGAAGAAGAAGAAGGGCGAGACGCGTCAGTGCCAGACAGGTATGTCAACAATACGGTGGTGGTGATAGGCCAACATCAGGCCTGTGTCCACGACAACGCAGAGGAGGACGCCTCTAACCATGATCTGTCCTGAGGACGCCTGTACCGGAATATTTATTTTTATTCTCCCTTATTAATTATTTTATTAATCCTTGTGTCTTTTTTTGTTGTAACTGCGGTCCTGTTACATCACAACAGTGAGTAAATGAGAATGTGTTCTCAGCTCAGACTTTCCTGGTGAGCAATGGAAAATGTGTTTAAAAAGAAAACATTTGCATGCAGGCCAGCTTCAGTTAAAAAAAAACGTAATGACCACTCCGACCTGGCCAAAAGAGCCCGACAAAGTAGCTAAATTTAGACACAATATAGTGGACGTGCAACACTGCTTCAGGAAGAGAGTGAGGGAAACGTGAAAGCTACTTTTCTTCATGGTAGAGGAAGGACAAATGTTTATCTGATGGCCCACTGTGTACTTAGAGGAAATTAAATCTATAGTTTGATTTAAACTGATGCGCTGTAGCAGGCCCGTACCATTTACTGGCTGATTTACCATTTATTGGCTGTACCAAATCTGGAGATTTAAAAAGGTTATGAAATAGTGATATCCCCCAGTTTGCTGAATGTATGGCCATTATGCAGTACAACACAGTGTTCTAAGTTAACAAGTCTGCCCAACCCTATTCCTGGAGATCTACCATCCCTGTTTTAGCTTTTCATCCAGATAATTATTAGAATCAGGTGAGCTCAATTTGGGTTGGAAAGAACTTGCGTGACGATACCTCTTAAGGAACAGGGTTGGGCAGCCCTGAATTAGAAGTTGAATCATGATTGAAACAAATTATTTTCCCCGCTGATAGAACTTTCACTAAATTGCCGGGAGTTTGATGTTTTTCTGGAGGTAACTGAAACTACTGGCATCATAATTAGCTGAATTCTATGCACATAACATTCATGGCCTTTTCCGATTAGCATCTCTTTCTGCTTGTTATCGGCTTGGCACATCATTATTTTCCCAACAACAAGACTAAAGTAAAGAAGAAAATCTGGACATCAGTCCCACATGCTTATCGCTCATTACTTGTAAAACAGTCCTTGTCCAGGCCTGAGTCACTGGACCCACAGTACTAATCACATTTACCAAGTCACAGTGTATTGGCAAGACTCTCTTCCTGTGACGCCAGATGTTGGCATATAGGCTTGGCCGACATCTTTGTCTAATGAGACCACATCCCCGAGGTGTAGCCTAAACCAATGATTGACGGTCCAGTCCGCACAGAGCAAAGTTTTAAACAGCTGGCAGTATGAGTTATGACTGTAATGCGGCCCACCAATGTACGATTAAAAGAAAACGAGACACAGCGCTGAATACATGGGTCGACATCATCTACTTATCGTCACCGATACAGCCATCTACTGGACCTGAAACGATTGGCCAAATGTATTTTAGGTTTGGAAAATAATGTTTGGGCTTGAAATCTTGAATGTTATTTGACATTGTGATAGGATTTTTACTCCTCGTTGTTGTGTTGTCTGCCTCCAGTCACGATCATTAGTCGTTAATGAACTCATCTAGGGGTAGAGGTTATGTCAATGTTCCGTTGGTCTCCCCTCAGCTGTGATCATCGGTCCGGATGGCATGCCCCTGACTGTCTACCCCTGCCACATCTGTGGGAAGAAGTTCAGGTCGCGAGGCTTCCTTAAGTGCCACATGAAGAACCACCCGGACCACCTGCTTAAGAAGAAGTACCAGTGTACAGACTGTGACTTCACCACCAACAAGAAGGTCTGTCTTCAGTTGTTCTGTCGAGGCTTTCGTTGGATTATTTATTGATCTTCTCATTCCTTCTCCCTACTGCACTTTCCTACTGTCACTCTCCCCCCTGCATTTCATCATCCTTCTTGTTGGCATTTTTCGTTGTCAATGCGATTCTTCCCCTTCGGTATGCAGCTCATTTGATAAGTTTGTGAAAAGCACTTTAAATAAGTGTTTGTCTTTCCAAGGTGAACTTCCACAACCACCTGGAGTCCCACAAGCTGCTGGCCCACCGTGGCGACCGGGACCGAAGCTCCTCACCGGAGTACCCAGAATACAACAGGACCACGCCGGAGTACACCGAGTACACCCGGCATTACCACGAGGACAGCCAGCTGGGCTCCAACAAACTCATCCTGAGGGACAAGGGGTCCAAGCTGCACCACTGTAAGTACTGTGACTACGAGACCGCCGAGCAGGGCCTCCTCAACCGCCACCTGCTGGCCGTGCACAGCAAGAACTTCGCCCACGTGTGCGTGGAGTGCGCCAAGGGCTTCCGGCACCCCTCGGAGCTGAAGAAGCACATGCGGACGCACACGGGCGAGAAGCCCTACTGCTGCACACACTGCGACTTCCGCTGCGCCGACCAGTCCAACCTAAAGACTCACATCAAGAGCAAGCACGGCGCCGACCTGCCTTACAAGTGCGGCCACTGCCCCCTGGCGTACGCGGACGAGCTGGAGCTGCAGCGGCACGTGGACATGGTCCAGGGGCACAAGACCCACCAGTGTCCCCACTGCGAGCACAAGAGCACCAACTCGTCGGACCTGAAGCGCCACGTCATCTCGGTCCACACAAAAGACTTCCCGCACCAGTGCGACGTGTGCGAGAAGGGCTTCCACCGGCCCTCAGAGCTCAAGAAACACTCGGAGACGCACAAGGGCAACAAGATGCACCAGTGCCGACACTGTAACTTCACCACCTCGGACCCTTTCACCCTGAGCAGACACATCCTGTCGGTTCACACCAAGGACCTCCCCTTTAAGTGCAAGCGTTGCCGGCGGGCGTTTCGACATCCGACGGAGCTCAAGAAACACATGAAGACGCACAGCGGGAGGAAGGTGTACCAGTGTCAGTACTGCGAGTACAACAGTTCGGACGCGTCGGGATTCAAACGCCACGTGATCTCCATCCACACCAAGGAGTACCCGCACTGCTGTGACTACTGCCCCAAAGGCTTCAGGAGGCCCTCGGAGAAGAGCCAACACATAGCCAGGCACCACAAAGACATGCTGATGTGATGTCCTTGTTACTCCGCCCGGGCAGACTGACACAGACTGATTTCCTTAGTCTACGTAGGCCTGTTTTAAATGACAAAGGGGAAACAGCATCTGGGCAGCGTAATTCCGAACTGGTACAGTTTTAGATGGCGACAATGGTAGATGGCGACTTTGGAACTGAACGCTCGTGCTCTGTTTTCACTGGTTGTGTGGAGTTGGATTTCACATGATCCCACCCATCTCTTCTCTCTCGGAAGCAAGGAATATAGGAATATTGTGGGACTTTGGGTGAAGCTTAAAAATTATGTATTTGTAAGCCGTGGGATATCTGTAACTATGTATTTGTTTTGCTGCAGAAAATGGATTCGCATTTAATGAACATTTATTCAGGGTCTCAAATTAAGTTTATTTTTATACTTGTTGCAGCTTAAACGCTGCGAGAAAGAGAGACCGACAGCCAGACAGACTTTTCCTCTAACTAATATAGGAAGCGGTGCTTTAAGGTCATCCAGGCCAGTACTTCTCTCCATCTATCTTACCAGACTATCAAACTAGTACAAAGGGCTGCTTTGCTCTCTACTGTATAATACCCACTACAAACATGTAATATCCGATCCTGGGTTCAAGCAGTGTTTCAAATCTTTAACATACAGTATGTTTAGTGTTTGCTTTAGCCTAGCTTGAGTGCCAGATGAAAGGGGTTTGGCTTGGAATAAAATCAGTTGGTTCCTTTGGGCCAGGAAAGCGCAAACAAGCCCGGCTTAACTATTTGAAATAATTCCAAATATGATTTGAATCCAGGTCTAAAGTATCCTCCCAGTGACCTGGTTTTTACCCTAATACCAGTTGTAAAGGCATTCTTAATAACAATTGTGTCATAAACCTGAGAGGACTGGTTGCTGTACTACAAAGCAGGATTAATGAGTTAGCCAGCTAAACAACCAGACATAACTTGGGTTCATTGGGAAATCAAAACGTATGTGGTTAATGTAGACAGGTAAGCTAGTTAACTTATTGACCCTGCCATGTGTTATAGTCTCAGGTAGGGTGGTCTACGTGAGGTGGTCTACATGTAAGGGCGGACAGAGACTGCCCTGCAGATGGGACGCTAGTTTTGACTTGGACCTGTAGGGTTCTGGCCAAGAGTAGTGCAATACTTAGCAAATAGATTGCTGTTAGGACCGTTGACAGTGAAACAATGTTTACACAAGCACCTTAATGTAACCCGCAACCTATGAAACCAACTCATTCAAAAAAAAAAAAAATAGCCCCCCCTCCTAACGGTGCCGATTTATTATCAATTAAAGTTGTTTAATGTTTTGATGTCATGTAAGATGGACAGGTGGTTAAGTTCTTTTGGTTTGGTTCAAAGCTCCCGCGGGTTTTAACCACAGTTTTGTGACCATATTGTGAATGCCACTGTAAGATGTCTGTATGTGTATCTGTAATCACATATAACACGGATGCGCTCACACGTATCCCAACCAGCGGATGGTAATTATGCCTTATATGTCCTGTTGTTTCCTACTCCTCATGCACTGAGCTCTGCTGACACAGAAATCGGAAAAAAGAAAAGTGATTTTTAAAAGTCTCAAACATGCTGTGTAAAGTACCATTCTCTAAGAGATTATTTATGTTTGAGTCTGTAGAAAGCACTTTAACTTTTTTATTTTACTTTTTATTTTATTTTATGTACAAGCAGAGGGTGTATGATTCGTATTCCCTGAATTTAAGACAGTTTGTGAGTGGTGGAGAAAAAAGTCTGTGGTGGGACTGTATCGATCTGCAATATGTATATGATCAAATTGTGTAAGTAAAAGAAAGATTTCAGTTGAACTGTTCTGTTTTTTATATCTGACAGGTGATTGGTTGGTCTTTCTGTTGAGATATCTGCTAACGGGTTTCCTCCAATCTGTCACAACTAAAGCACGGCAATTGGGCTACACACACACACACACACACACACACACACACACACACACACACACACACACACACACACACACCCCAACAGACATGACAACACACACACACCCACTCCATTGAATTAATCGGTTGAGGGACTGGCACACGTACGAAGCGCACACACCTTGAATACAATGGTTAAGATATTGGCATTCAAGTCTTAAGGTATGCACATAACCTTTATCCATGAAATGTAAAAAATCATGCATTTTCTTGTACCTTTTTGTTAATTTTCTTTGTCTGATTGTTCACAAACTACTGGTGAGGAGGAACTAAAATAAAAAGGAATCTTTTTAGTTTCAGCTGTCCTTTTTCTTCGGCCTGTGCTTCCCAAATGACACCATGTTCCTTATTTGGTGTGCCAAAAGTGGGAATCGAATTAGTCTTGTCTTGTTCAGAAACTACCACTAGATGGTGGCCTTACTCCACTTTAACTGATTGATTTAAAGATGGATCCAAAAGCTTCAGTAAATTCACTACTCAATTGAGTGGTTTGACAACTCCCATAAATTCTAAGACCATGAGCTGAAATACCTAGTAATTAATGTGTAGGAGGCACTATATTAGAAATGCTTACTTTTTAGTATCTGTCAAGTAGCATCTGGTCTGGTCAAAAGGAGTGCACTACATAGGGAATGGGGCAGCAGCTGCCTCCAGGACAAAAGTTCCCTAGCTGTGATTATGTGGTGTCAGCGCTTCTGTGCCCCTTGCTCCTTATCACAATTGATTTTCCAGTTAAGATTGTTTAAATGCCGGAGCCAAAGCGTTCACCCATGTCTGCATTCCAAATGGCACTACTACATCCTACATAGTGCATGACCCAATATAGGAAGTAGGGTGCCAGTTAGAATGCAGACCTATCGGCAGGGGATGAAATGAACCAAGCTAGAAAGGGGGAATCTGGGGGCAGCATTACTCTTGTAGTTGCGTGGATGCTGTCTGGGCATCAAGTAGGCCAAGTCTAATAACTGTAAAGAGGGATGTTCTGCTTAGATTCCTGCTAATGGAATTTGGAAAGACAACTTTTGCTTCCATTTTTCATCCCTGAAGTAGTCATGAAATGCCCCTAGATTTGATCCATGAATCATTGTGAGAAAGATGTGTATGTGCAGATTTTACCTCCTAAAGTATTTGAACAGTGATTTTTGTTTTGTTTTGGCCTGTGCATTGCAGCACATGTAATGACTATAGTTAATGTGCGGGCTGTCAGCTTTAATTTTAGGATGTTGAAATTTATATTGCATTAAAGATTTAAAAATTACATCATTTTAAAGCATTTAGGGTGCCTAAATTGAGCAAATGGTTTCACAGCTGTTTCTCATTAGGCAGGTGTTTGTCTTACTGAATGCATAAACTAGCTGTCTAGTCTTGATTCTAGCATTTGCATTTGGAGTCGATGGTGTCTGACAACATTTGAACCAAAGAAGTGTCAATGCTAGTCAAGCTGGTCATCATGAGGCAGAATATATCGATCAGAGACATATAATATCGATCAGACAGAGGCATGCCAAAATAATAAATTATTTATTATATTAAGAAGCGCTGGTGAACTCAGCAATGGCAAACAACCTGGTAGACTTAGACTACAGTGGATGACTGAATAATTATTTGCATAATGAAAGCAGTTCTTGATTCTTTGTTAGCTATAGCCGCTAAAAACCACAGGAGCTGATACACTGATCTAGGCTTATTGGTTAGTGCTGCACCAATTATCTGTGGAGCTCTAATGCTTATATTTAACATTCATTTGGGGGTTATCCCTACAGTTTTGACAACAACTCATGTGCTCCCACTGTGTAAGGCTGTCCTTGATAATTATCACCCTATCTCACAATGGTCATCCCTTGCTAAAATCCAGGAAGCATTGTTAATAAACCGTCTTGTTCCATTTTATCAGAAAATTACATTTTGAAAATATTTCAATTTGGTTTTAGACCTGGGCACCAGACTATTACAGCAAATGCATTTGTATTTGTAAATGATCTTGTCAAGGCTTTGGATGGGCCTTGACAAAATCATTTACTGTATAGTTCTGTTGATACAGTAGAACAATCAATATTATTGGAAAACAATACCTTCTTTAGGCCTGTCCAAGAATACTTGCCTCAGGTTTCAAAACTAATTTAGTGACAGAATCTAGGCTACTGTAACTGATAGAAGTCAATCTAAATTTCTTGTAATCCACCAAGGAGTTACACAAGGTTCAATTCTGGGTCCTATATTGTTCATTCGTACAGAGTTATAGATTAATTAATTAACTTTATTATAATTTTTATGTTGATGACCCAACGGTTCCCTCTCTTGAAAAAAAACAAACATTTATGGATCTTAGGTTGGTACTAAATGCTAATAAAAGTATATGCTATTTTGTAGGTCACGGAACCTAGTTACTAGCTTCCTATAAATACCTTGGGATTTGGTTAGATGAAAATATGTCCATCAAAACATATTAGTGAGTTGGTGAAGATGCTATAGATTCAAACGTTTTTTTTTATGTCATGTTATGTATTCTCTGTCACATCAGCATAGAAAATAAATTGTGTAAGCAAATGTCATGTCCCTACTATTATGGTGATGTGCTATATATGCATACCTCAGCTTCTGTACAGAAATCTGGATACAGTCTATCATTCGACCTTGTGTTTTATCACTGGTGGAAATTTTTGCACACCACTGTCTTTTATATACTTCAGTTGGCTGGGAGTCACTGACCTCTAAAAGGATGTTAGTTGATATTTTTGTAAAAGGCTGTAATGCAAAAGTCCTATCTAACAAACAAAATTTGTTGGAAAAACAGCAAGTTACCAAACATGCTCTCAAGAATGGATAGTATTGGAGACACTGCGGGCCTATTCAGAACTGGGTAAAACTGTTTTTTAATATTTTGCCCCACAATCATGGAATGCCATTGTGAGTGATTTTAAGTTAAACATTGTCATGCCTATGAGATAATTTAGATTTCTTACAAATTATCTTTTTATTGTCGTTTATAAATGTTTTTCTCAATGTATGTCTCTTCCATTTTGTATGTTTTTATTGTTGTGACACAGGGCTCAGCTGTGAAAGAGACCTTGGTCTCAGATGATTTCTCTGAATGAAGATAATATGAAGAAAAACAAACCACAGTTCAGAAACACTCTCCAGAAGGTAGGTGAGGATGAATGCCACCACTGTCCATTGAAGACTGGACTGCAAGGTTCAAAAACACAGGATGTCCTCGAATGTCCTAAAACCCTGCAGAGGTCTGGAGATAGGCATCGTCGACAAACTAGAAAAATATTGAGTTGTACCTGAATGATGACAAAAGAAAAAAGAAATGTTATACCACCTCATCTGTGAAATATGGTGGGGGGACAGCTTTTTCACACATCTATGGCTGCCACTGGAATGTAAAAACCCCAGATCTGGTCAGATACAACCATTCAGCTAAACCCATTGGACAGTGCTTTGCCATGAAGCAGACAATGACCCAAACACCTTGCCATAGCTAGCAAGTAGTACTAGCCAAATCAATTGCCCTGAATCCAGTTAAGCCTGCCTTACACATTAGTGAAGACTGAACGCAAAAAAATTGTCTTGGAACAAGCTGGAACTGAAAATGGCTGCAGTTTCACTGTCCAAACACTTCTGGAGTTCACTGTCATATATCAGTAATTTAATGAAGCATACATTCACCAGGTTAGCAGACACGTATCTAGAACAACATCTGAGTATGGTTTCTTCGTACTGGCCCTTCTGTGGGAAGTGAACTCATAACCCCAATTTATGGGTTTATAATAGGAGCCATGTCCTACAATCTGAGTCTGCACAGGTCCGTGTTTCTCTGACCCTAGGCATCGCAAGAAAACCAATGTCCTTCGGTCGCAGACAGTGGAAGAAAATGTATTTTCCCCCTGGTCTCAGACAATGGAAGATAATGTATTTTCCCCCTGGTCTCAGGCACTGGAAGACAATGTAGCTTTCATCTGGCGCTAGAAGATAACACTTCTGCTATCCATGATCCATGGCTGAATGTGTTAAAGCGCCGCTATCCATTTTTAATTACACTACACATCCTGCCTAAATCAACATGCTTAAGGGATTTGGGGATAACACTATTCACTGCAACATGAGGCAATAATTGTTATGGTTGGGGATTATTTCAACATCGGTGTAATCTTTAGAGACAGACGCAAATGAAGTCATTGCATGCAAACCAGAAATAGGTTTTATAACCTTTCTCTCCCTATCTCATCTACATGTTGTTCATAGATGATACATCTCACAGCAGAGAAAGGTAATAAATAGTGTGGGTGGGCTTACGTGGTTGCTGTGGGCCGCAGGGAGTCAAAGAAAACAGACCGTCGTCTCCTAATTAACTGAATATATCACATAGATCACTTAATTCTGCTGTCTGCCAGGTAAAACTGCTGAGGACAGTCAGATCAATAGGAAAGAGCTTTTATGACATCCTGCCTTAAGTGACCTCTCTCTTACTGCATTACCTATTCAATCTGAGTTTCTGGCCCTTGCCTATTTGCTCTTGCTAATTGACTAAACTATATCAAGCATAATCATTCTCTGGCTTACCTCATTGTCCAAAATGGTCATTTCCTATCCTGTTTTGTCGACCCAGTTTTACACTACCAATTCTATAACGTAAAGTGCAAGAAAGTGAAAAATTGGTGTCTTCGATGCACATCTCGCCAGTCCGTTCTGCATCACACTGCTCACTCAAACAGGAGCGAGCATTTTTGGAGGCACACAATTGATAGAGGGGAATTAATTCCCTGTTCAACGACAACTGAGCTCTCAGGCATCTGACTTCTCCCAAGGAGTCACTAGAATGCAAATGAAATAGGCAGCCCAGTCCAACATCCACCACTATATCCAAATAGGCTTGGCAACACCCTCTGCTGGATCACAGAGCATTGTCACGTACACACACTACAGTGCCCAACGCAAACATCGGAGATGAGGTGATCCCACAGCGCATGAAACATTTTAGTTTGTTTCAAATCTTTTTTTCATTGTAAATGAGCAGTACAGTAATTTCAGTAATTTCAACTGAAAATATATCTGGGTGAGTTTTGCTTCTCTTTAAACAAGTTATATAAAAACAGTAAAAGTAAAAGATCCTTTTTTTGCTTCCGTTATGTATAGATGAATGGTATCCGTATACAGAGACATTTAATTTTGTGTTTAATCATTAATGTTATAACCACAAACTAGTATGTCAGACTTTATGGTATGAGCTAGAGGTTCAATGGCCAGAATGAAAAGCACTGTCAAAAGTGAACATCCCTGCTCCATGCCTCTGTGGTGATTAAATCCAGATGATAAGGATCAGTTGGTGGGTATTCTAGTGCAGGGGGTTCCGTATAGAAATTGGATCTTTTTTATGAACCTCTTCCCAATGTTACATTTCTGTAGAACCACAAAAAGGAATGGCCATTCTGCTTGATCAAATGAAATAAAATCTGTAACAAGGTCTATGTTAGGGCCATTGGAAATTATGTTATATTGAAAAGATGTGTAAGATTGAAAAATGAGATATGGTTGTGTATGAAGCCTGTTGGCCAGATTCTTCCCTGTGTCTGTGTTGAGGTGAAAAAGTGGTCTCTCCCCATTTTATGGGCAACTAGCTTTTTTAAAAAAATCTCCCGAGTTTTTAAAACTGCTTCCTCTCAGAATCAGAAAGAGATTTATTGCCAAATAAGTTTCACAACAAACAAGGAATTTGTTCTGGCCGTTGGTGCAACAATTTATACAAAAGGGACAGGGAAGTAAAAACAAATAAGAACAGTGGACTGAGCATAAAAATAGTAGACAGTGCATTAATAAATTACAAAAAAATAACTAAAAAGTATATGTAAGGTGCAAGATTTTGTCCAATTGTGTTGTGTATGTGTCGTGTATGTATGTGGGCAGGGATAATAGATTTGTCCAGTTGAG
>JACXGI010017883.1:0-13939 GCA_016801175.1 Esox masquinongy
TCTTCTCCAAGTCATTAAGGTTTCGAGGCTGATGTTTGGCAACTCGAACCTTCAGCTCCCTCCACAGATTTTCTATGGGATTAAGGTCTGGAGACTGGCTAGGCCACTCCAGGACCTTAATGTGCTTCTTCTTGAGCCACTCCTTTGTTGCCTTGGCCGTGTGTTTTGGGTCATTGTCATGCTGGAATACCCATCCATGACACATTTTCAATGCCCTGGTTGAGGGAAGGAGGTTCTCACCCAAGATTTGATGGTACATGGCCCCGTCCATCGTCCCTTTGATGCGATGAAGTTGTCCTGTCCCCTTAGCAGAAAAACACCCCCAAAGCATAATGTTTCCACCTCCACATTTGATGGTGGGGATGGTGTTCTTGGGGTCATAGGCAGCATTCCTCCTCCTCCAAACACGGCGATTTGAATTGATGCCAAAGAGCTCGATTTTGGTCTCATCTGACCACAACACTTTCACCCAGTTCTCCTCTGAATCGTTCAGATGTTCATTGGCAAACTTCAGACGGGCCTGTACATGTGCTTTCTTGAGCCGGGGGACATTGCGGGCGCTGCAGGATTTCAGTCCTTCACAGCGTAGTGTGTTACCAATTGTTTTCTTGGTGACTATGGTCCCAGCTGCCTTGAACTCATTGACAAGATCCTCCCATGTAGTTCTGGGCTGATTCCTCACTGTTCTCATGATCATTGCAACTCCACGAGGTGAGATCTTGCATGGAGCCCCAGACCGAGGGAGATTGACAGTTCTTTTGTGTTTCTTCCATTTGCGAATAATCGCACCAACTTTTGTCACCTTCTCACCAAGCTGCTTGGCGATGGTCTTGTAGCCCATTCCAGCCTTGTGTAGGTCTACAATCTTGTCCCTGACATCCTTGGACAGCTCTTTGGTCTTGGCCATGGTGAGAGTGGAGAGTTTGGAATCTGATTGATTGATTGCTTCTGTGGACAGGTGTCTTTTATAAAGGTAAAAAGCTTAGATTAGGAGCATTCCCTTTAAGAGTGTGCTCCTAATCTCAGTTTGTTACCTGTATAAAAGACACCTGGGAGCCAGAAATCTTTCTGACCGAGAGGGGATCAAATACTTATTTCCCTCATTAAAATGCAAATCAATTTATAACATTTTTGACATGCGTTTTTCTGGAATTTTTTGTTGTTATTCTGTCTCTCACTGTTCAAATGTACCTACCATTAAAATTATAGACTGATCATTTCTTTTTCAGTGGGCAAACGTACAAAATCAACAGGGGATCAAATACTTTTTTCCCTCAATACTCATATTTAGGAGTATTTTATGCTTTATTGACAGAGGAGAGAAGGATAGAGGACAGAGCTGAAAGAACAGTAGGCTGATATCGAACCAATACATTGGCACCAGAAGCAATGGCTTGGACTGCCGTAAAATCGCATTCTCATAAAAATGACACACACGCAAACATTTCAGCTTTAGGTCTTTTTCATTGTTTAAATGTGAATGGCAACAGTTGCAGTTATTCAGCCGACAACAGTGGATTCAGTTCTATCAATGCACAGGTCACAGATCAAATATGGAAACATTTCATTACAAAGGAAAACAATGTAAGTAAAATCTTGAAATCAAAGAGCAAGATCTATAGATGAAGTTCATCAAACCATTTTTTGAAGAAATATTTTTGGACTACCAATCAAGTATTGATTTAAAATTCACAAAGTTCAAAATAACTTTGGCTGCCAAAAAAAGCCTGGAGAACTTCCTCAGAATGTCCTTGTGGACGTCTCCTGGGGACCAACAGGAAAATACACAAATCAATCTGAGGTCCATGATAAAGCCTTTAACTTAGCCATGCTCATTTACATTTTACGAGGAGCGGGGTCAAAGGGAAACTAGGCAAAAACAGGTCAGTACACAAATATCCACTAACTGTTGAAATTATCGTTTCTTAGCTAGGACGTAGCCGCGGGAATGTAGGGTGCTTAGGGTTTGTGGGGGGGGGGGGCGTCGCCCCCTGTGTTAGCCTCAGCACCCCCTCGGGAGGTTCTGAAAGTCACCCTTTACTATCCGCTATTCGCACTTCCTTTGTGAGTCAGGCTGCCCATGGCTTGGTTGCTGTAGGCCCCCAAATTCTTTTTGGTATGCTGGTCAACTGAAAGTGAATGTAATCCTTGCAGAGTGGACTTAGTTTTAATGAGCTGTTGCTGTAATTCAGCTAATTCAGGTAGGAGCAACCCTTCAGAGATATGCCAAATCAGGGATATGCCTTCAGGGATAACTTCAAACTAGACATGTATCTCACCCTTGGACAAACATTGAATACTGAGGGGAGACCATGCTGGTTTAAAAGGGAAGCAGTGGCAGTTTATGGCATCCCAAAATTACCTTATATTTACAAACCTAATTTCGCTCTTATATAGATGTACATTTAATGCCCGGTGATCCTAACCTTTATTGTTCTTTAAGTAGAATCAGAAGCACTGAGCACTTGTATGTGAGTGTATGTGTGTGTGTGTGTGTGTGTGTGTGTGTGTGTGTGTGTGTGTGTGTGTGTGTGTGTGTGTGTGTGTTTGTGTATATGTGTGTATGCGAGTGATAATAAACCTAGACAGATTTTTGGGGGAACTAATCTCTCTCTGAAACAGCCAACAGTTGGAGTTTAGTCAAACTAGTCTTATTTTCCACAAATGAAATCCAATTTTATTACCCACAGAGAAGTATATAATTGCAATTAAAACAAACGGCAGAGATACAGGGCACAGACACTGAGCAAATGTTTAAGTGTGCTTTTTACTAACATAAATAGAAAGGTTAGGCGAGGAGTTGAGGGAGTAATCAAACTCAGACAAATCCCTGTGGGGAGGCAATGTCATCTCTAGGGCACCCCCCACCCCCTGGTGGTTTGGGAGGAATGGGCTTGGATGGTTGTCTCTCCGATGTCCTCTCCACCCTTCTTCTCCCGGTCTTCCCATGTCCTCTCCACCATTCTTCTCCCGGTCTTCCCACTCCTTCCTGGGCTCCCAAGTCGCTGGGGCCTAGTGCCAGTGAGATGGCACTAGGCCATCCCCAGCCACTAGGTCACTGGGGATGGCCACTTTCAGCCCTCTGTTTCAGCCCTCTGTTGCAGCCCACTGTTGCAGCCCTCTGTTTCAGCCCTCTGTTTCAGCCCTCTATTTCAGCCCCTTCCTCCTCTCCAGCGTCGGCATCTTCTTCCATTGCATAGCCTCTGGCTTCTTCAGCTTTTCTCACTGCTATTTACCCCTGTCTGCACTATTCCAAATCTGCTGTGGAGTTTTTGCGATTAGTCAAGACCATAATCATGAATTGCACGGCACAAAATTGGGGGGAGAGAACAATCGGAGAAGAATAACATTCAATATATTGGGTTCCCACAAGGATAGTAAAACGTGTGTGTTTGTGTAAGTCCATTGGAACAGATAGTCAGCGTTTCAGGAGGTTGGTGATCAATATCTTAGCCGCCAAATGCACTACAGTTAGATGGAGATCTGTTTGTAACAGACAGCTCAGATGGGGTGCCTGGTTCCAGGCAGGAAAAAGAAAATCACGGTAGCCTTTTAGCGAGTTGGAGGAAAGAATAGGCACAGCAGGACTGTTCCATCTGCCCCCCTAACCGATGAGTTGCTATGCTTACTCTACTCTTCTGTGCTGCAGAACTTATGGTCTAGAAGTCTTGGGCAGACATTCTATAAAACATTTACACAGGAAGTCATGAATAAGATGAAGAAATATTTAACATACTATCCCATCTGGATTATATAGTACCTGACAAATGTTTGGACACACTTGCCCATTCATTGGTACTGTATATGGGTCACAATGGTCCCAGAAGTTAGAATATGAGCCAAATTACATCATATTCACATACAGTACATTCAGAAAGTATTCTGACCCCGATGCTTTTACACATTTTATTATGTTACAGCTGTAATGAATACGAGGGAACACAGAGGGCCGGCAGAGGTTTAATGATATAATCCAGAGGAGGAGGCAGGAAGTGTGGTCAAGGGACAGGCAAAAGGTCGTACACTGGGAATCCAAAAGGCAGGCAGAAATTCAGACAGGGGCTAGACGAGGAATTGGAGTCAAAGGTAAACTAGGCAAAAACAGGTCGGTACACAAATATCCAATAACTGTTGAAATTCAAGAAAGGGCTTAGTATAGTTGCAGTGAAAACAAACAACACCTGACAAAGGCAACAGTGCGTGCAACTGAACTAAATGTTTTGGCTAATGGGAAACTGTTGAGTGGTTCGAATTCTGGTGATTGGAATCTGAGGAGTGAGTTGCGTTCAGGGGATTGGTGGCTAGGTTGAGGGAGTGAGTTGCATTCTGGGGATTGGTGGCTAGGTTGAGGGAGTGAGTTGCATTCAGGGGATTGGTGGCTAGGTTGAGGGAGTGAGTTGCATTCAGGGGATTGGTGGCTAGGTTGAGGGAGTGAGTTGCGTTCAGGGGATTGGTGGTTTGGTTGAGGGAGTGAGTTTATGGCAGACCTGACAATAGCCTTATTTAAAAAAGGATTAAATTGAATAAATTGCACGAATTAACGCCTTTACCTTTACAGTCTTAATATATTCAGTTATTTATGGGCTGATGAGAGATTCCTTGATCTTCAGGGGCCCCCGTAAACCTGTGCATTTATGTGGCCCCTGATGACAGCCACTTGGTGTTTGCCAAAAGATGAAACCAGGAGGAAACCAGGCACCCATCATCCTCTAGCCAAAATCTTCCTTAAGGTGACTCATGGTGGCAGCAGTATAATGCTGTGGGGATGTTTTTTAGTGGCATGAACAGGGAGATGAGTCAGGGAAAGAGGGAAAGACAAAATGGAGGAGAGTACAGACAGATCCTTGATAAAAATGGTCTCCAGAGCACTCAGGACCTCAGACAGGGATGAAGGTGTACCTTCCAACAGGACTACAGCCTGAAGAGCACAGCCAAGACAACGTTGCATTGGGAGAGGTTTGCTCAGACTTAATTGAAAATCTCTTGGAGAGACCTGAAAATGGCTGTGCTGCGACATTCCCCAACCGACCTGACAGCTAGAGGGTCTGCAAAGAATGGGAGAAACTCCCCAAATACCACTGTGCCAGTCTAGGAGTCACACCCCAGAAGTCTCAGGGCTACGATTTACTTGCTGTAAAAGGAGCTTCAACAAACTAACTGGGGTCTGAATACTTATGATAATTTGGTTGTATTTCAGTTTTTTTCTAAATTTGCAAACATTTCTAAAGTGTTTGGTCATTACAGTTCATTGCTTTGTTTAGATTAATTTGGAAAAAAATCTCTTAAATCTATTTTAGAGTTAGGCTGTGATGTAAAAAAGAAATATGGAAAAGGCGAAGGGATCTGAATTCTTTCTGAATGCACTCTGGCAAGAGTCTTATGTGAGCGCCATTTGGGACATACCTTTTAGATCTGTTGGATTGGTCACGCGGCCCGGATTTTAAAGTCTTACTGTAACCAGAAGACTGAAACATACGGTGGCAGATCATCATTGCATTAGGCTTGGAAATAATTAGATTAGAGTCAACAATATTTCTGCCAAAAACTTTGTAGAGAACTTTTCGTGCCTTATACTGTCCAATGTCAGATGGTTATCTAGCTCACATTCTTAACTGTAGCTGTGTAGACGGTGTCATTTTCGTTCACTTTAAATCCAGGGGATCTGTTTCACTTCGATCGGTATGGATAAATATTTTTATGTAGTCTATATATATATATGAATATAGATGTAATTTTTTAAACACTTTTCTAGACATTTGACTTATCTATACATTAATAATGATATATTAATGTATATATAATTCATTAAAGTCAAATGTTTAGGAAAGTGTTAAAAAAATTACACCTATATTCAGGATAGTGATTGACTCTCGGCAGTGAAACCAGAACACTTACACCTTATCAGTTTGAGCTTGTTAGGAAGAACCCCTCCCTCACATCCGTGAACCTGCCTGTGTGTGTGAGAGCAAGAAAAGAGATATAGAGAGAGCAATCCACTGCTAGCAAGGGAGAAGGAGACAGTGACCGAGTGCGTGGGAGAGAGCATTCTGCAGACGCACACCGACCATCCTTTCCTTCCTCTGATATTAGTTTGTTTACGCCCTCCGATATGATCTGATATGGGACCAACTAACACGGTTACTGTCTCAGCTTCGCTCTCATGTTCGTTACCCGGAGAATGTCAATGACAAACACCGGCGTAGTGGCGAGGGATTTCCAACCGTGGACGGTTAACTGGATCACAGACAACTGACTCTAAAAGACGAACCATGAGAAGCGGGAAAGCAACCATAAAGAGACTGTACGCACTAATAGCTTTTCTGCTGTTCGCACACCTGGTTGAAACTGCGACCAAGGGTAGGTTGACCGGACCGTATCTTATAGAATTATAATAAATCACCTGAATGTATTAACTATTCTCAACTGGTGCCACTGAGCTTAATCAACATTTTAAACTCTTTATTTTAATGCACAATGATTTTGTCATTGCGCACCCAGCCTTAAATAAGACGCTGTGCATTTGCGCATGCATAAGAAGGCTTCAACGGCGAGCTTTCAAAAAAGATTTGGCTGCATTTCTTAGGGGCTCTTCTTTACTAAAAGCACGACACTGAATCTCTATAATCCATAACTCATTTTCCGTTCATCCGGTTTGTATTATGTGTGGTAACTTTTCTCCGAACTGCCACCTGCAGCGTCACGCGGCTCTGATTGACAGCGCATGTAAGGAACCGCTGTCTACCACAGCGGAGGCGTAGGTGCGGGTTTGGGAAGAAATCAGCGTTTTATTAAAAAGCAATCCTGTATATAATGGGCTTTGTAAAGACTTCAGATATGTCTGACCGTTTATAGGCTATTTAAATTTTTTCACAGGAACCTGTGCCTAACCATATTCTTAACGGTGCGCTTGACATATGCTTTACACTTTGACAAAAATACGTCAGGATAAATGAAAATAGATCCCTATCGGCCTATTTCATATTTTAATATAGGCTACACTTCTGTTTCAGTCTTAAAGGAACAGCAAGAATATCTGTGTAAAGCATTGATCCGTTTATATAGAAGTCCATTTGAGGAATTTGACACTGCCGTATTTTTTTCATGAGTGACTTTTTATTCCTCCTTGTTAAAAGGACAACAGTTGACCCCGGTTTAGAGTTCCACTGACAGAACGTGGATGCCACGGGTTCCAGGGTGTTTCAATATATCAACCGCGATTAACTTCAAAGAGCACTTTTCAGCTTTTCACGTGTTAGCGGTGCGTAACTCTATAATTTGAAACTAACCTCTCCGAGTCAGTCAATTAACAATTAAACAATCAAGCCAAGTTGGTATTTTTAATGCACTCATTGTTTTTAATATTAATTGATTGAATTGTCTGAAAGCACTGAAAGCACTAAAACAATCCCAACTACATTGCCTAATCTATGCAGCTAATATATATTGATGGGTGTCAATGTCTCAATTTTGGGTGTGCCGTCTCAATTTTACTTATTTGTCCGACTGTAATTTGTCCAACTGCAACGTATTAGTCCAACTGTAAATTAAAATACATCTTTATTAGACTACTGCTCAATTTAAGTAAATTTGGCATTTCCTATTATCACCTGCAGGGATGAGCGAATCCTGCTAGTTAACATCAGTTTCATTTTTTTATTTTAGCAAGCCCTTATAATAAACTATATATATCCCGTTTGCTTGTTTGATATATGTTTGGTCTGATGTTAACTGATCAAGGTTGGTAAATGTATTTTTGGAATTAACTATTTAAACAAGTTGTATTTAATCAGTTTGTCTAATTCTATGTATGGACACATTTTATAACAAACACGCTCTGGTCATTGTTTTCTAATTGACGTTTTTTCACCAAAGTCTCTCTTATTCAGACACAAAGATCCACTTCCAACTCAGTGCCAAATAGGTTTTTGTTTATTTTGAAGGCAAACAAGTGAATTGAGTCTGGGCCCAAAGAATGCAGCCTGTCACTCCATGTGTGCTGGAATGTAAATTAGAGGACAGGAGCCAGTAAGACGTCTGTGTGTATGTATGTGTGTGTGTGTGTGTGTGTATGTATGTGTGTGTGTTTGAGAGAGAGAGAGAGAGAGAGAGAGAGAGAGAGAGAGAGAGAGAGAGAGAGAGAGAGAGAGAGAGAGAGAGAAGGTGTTTGTATGTGTAATTCCACTTGAATAAAGAGGAACACTTGGTTGAATTACAACTTTGCACAGACAGACGTGGTGAGTCAGTGAAGTACTCTCCACTGGGTGAGTCAGCAGATGTGTGTTTGTTTGACGTCTGGTCAGATACTAATCATACAATATGTTCTCAGCCCATCAGTGCTGCTGATCTCTTTCCTCCTGTGTGTGTGTGTGTGTGTGTGTGTGTGTGTGTGTACGCATGTGAGGCACATGTTTGTGTGTGTGTGTTTGTTTCCTGATTTGTTTTTATGCACTAATTACACAATATATAATCAGTACTACACTACAGCTGAGGCAGAGTGTTGGTGTGAGATTGTGTGTGTGTGTGTGTGTGTGTCAGAGTGTTTGTGTGTGTGTCTGTGTGTTCGTGTGTATGTGTGTTGTGTGTGTGTGTGTGTGTGTCAGAGTGTTTGTGTGTGTGTGTGTGTGTGTGTCTGCGTGTGTGTGTGTGTGTGTGTGTGTGTCAGAGTGTTTGTGTGTGTGTGTCAGAGTGTGTGTGTGTGTATGTGTGTGCAGGCCAAAGGAAATCCATGTCAAAGATTCAACCTGTTTTTTGAATCAGCACCTGTCAGTGTATGATATGCCATTTCTCTATGTGTGTCAGCAAGCTTATGTGTGTGTTGTGTGTGTGTTGTATTTTGTGTGTGTTTTGTGTGTCTGTGTGCCTGTTCCATTGGTAAGCACAAGTCAGTCAGATTCCATTGTTCCATACGTAGCACCTTCTCTGTGTGTGAGGCAGCTCTCTCCTCTCTTTTTCCCACCCCCACTCTTTCTTTCATCTTTGCCTCTTGTTTTGTTTTCTTTCTTTCATCTTTGTCTTCTCTTCCTCCCTCCCCTCATTTCTATCCTCCTCTTACTCTGTCTTTTGTGTTATATTCTAGTGCTATTCAAATGAGAAATCTGGTGCAGAACTGTCAAATTTTTCTGTGAAATCTAGCTTCAACCATCCTGTTGTTGTTGGGCCATCTGGCACAGGTTCTGGGGAAAACTACTGCTCTATGGAGAACAGGGCTAAAACCTGGGGGGGTGTAGCTTTTGACTCTTCGGGGTGTCAAAAAGGCTACCCCCCCGAATATTTCATATGTGACGGTGAGGTGACGGACAGCTCCGTCATCTCCCGCTTTTCCCGGTTTCCAGTTGTTCACAAACTCACCCCGGTCTCATTCATTGTCTTTGTCTCCCATCATCACTCACACCAGGTCCCAATTAAGTCATCAGTATGTGTTTAAATGTTTCCCCTCTGCTCCCCACACTTGTCGGTTGTTGTTCCCTGTCTCTGTATGTACACGTCAGTAGTGAGTGTTATGTTTTGCTGCTAGCCAGCCTTTTGCTTTCGTTCAGTTTGTTTTTGTGCTCGGTGTTTATTTTCTGTGAAAATATCACATCGACTACCACTGGGCCTGTGGCTGGTTCCTCCTCTCCACCACTACACTACCCTGACACCATATCTTTTATAGCTTAAAGAGGCACCATTTAAATGTTTTCTAATTGTATCCCTTTCACTGTGGTTATATTCCTGTGTGTGTATGTTTCTCTCCTTCCTCTCCTCTCTCACGCACTCACACACACACACACACACACACACACGTATCCCCCCCAAGGCCTCCTCTTGTGTTGAGGCGTCCCTACACCCCGGCTTGACCGCAGAAGATTAATGCCACACCTCAAACCTTCAAATGAACCGCCAATCCTAACCGTAATGTGAACCTTAACCCCCCACCACCGCCTTGCGACTATCTGTTAAATCTGACTGTCGCACGCTGTCTGTTTTGACGAGGTTCGAGGTTTCCTGTCGTTATTCAGGTGATGTCACACCCCAATGCGTCTGCTGGCATCGAGCAATTGCTCACTGAATTGAAGAAAGGCAGTGAATCGTGTTTTATCCGATCCAATGCTCTGGAAGACGTGTCTTTAACGTTTGGGCGAGCGGGGAAGTGTGCCTTACACAACAGGAAGCACAGGGGACAAGAGATTCTCTTTCCACCTTGTGACTTCAACTGGCTCTGTGAGATTAGGTCGTTTGATTTAGCCTCTGAGATGCACACAAGCTTCAAAGAAGCTGTTTGAAGGGAGGCATGTCCCGTAATGATTTTTAATGAAGGGAATGAAGGAGCATTATATGGACTTTTTGCATTGTGATTCAAAAAAAAGTATCCATAATGCAGTGCATTCGGAAAGTATTGAACTTTTTTCGCATTTTATTATGTTACAGCCCTTTTCTGAAATAGTTTAAATAGCTTTTTCTACTCAATCTACACATAATACCCAATAATGATGATTACACATTTTGGAAAAAATAAAAAGCAGAAATGTCACATTTACCTAAGCATTCAGACCCGTTGCTACGACACTCAAAATTAAACTCAAGTGCATTCTGTTCCCATTGATCATCCTTGAGATGTTTCTACAGCTTAATAGTAAATTGCAAAGAGTTAGTATTTATAATATGTGTTGCCTTTCTGTCTGCTTGAATAAGTCTGGCCATTCTTCTCTGACCCCTTTCACCAACAAAGTGTTTTGCCAAGACAAATGCCGCTCAATTAATCTTTTTGTTTGGTTATTGCATAATGCCCCGCAAACCCAAGAGACAGCAGTGCCTAAAATCCCAGGAGCTCAGCTTTCTCTGAGATGTCGGAACCATCACGTCTGACACCAACAATCACACCACGGCCATAGTCACTTAGATCCCGCGTCTTCCCCATTCCAATCTGTAGTCGAACCACAACTTTACCCTTTTACCATGCCTGCGTGCTTTATACAGTATATTGGGTTACAGCCACTTGATTTACTGTTTGCTATTTGCGTTAACAAACAGGTGGACCTAATAAAGTGTCATTTTCCATTACAAAGGGAATGCATGGTCTGTCGGGCCTTCTACTTACATTGTTATTACAAATAACACAAAGGCCACACTCACCTGTTGATGCTCCCAGTGTTTATGTAGCCCACTCCCTAAATCAAGAATATGATAAAACAACTGCCTCTTTCAATACAAGGACAAAAGAGCTTTTAACTTAGTCCAATAGTGTTATGAAAACACTGCAACCATCTTTAAATTTTAAATATATTTACGCACACATAGGCCCAACACTCTCCGTCTCTTACACACATTGCTTTTCTCTCTGTCCCACACACACTCTCTCAAACATTATTTTTCTCTCTATTCTATTATTTTTTCTCTCTATTATTTTCTCTCTATACACACACACACACACACACTAATATTGCAATTCAAGTTTTCATGCATGACTAGCTAGTTAGCATAAGTACAGTAGATGCAGTTGCTAAACAATGTTATCATCAGTAACGTGCACAGACCTTCTGAGGGGCATGTGCTGAATCTGAAAAAGTGGGCGGGGTTGTCGACTTAGCCTTACCTAGACTACACTTCAGGTCCTGCTAGAAGCCCAAAGTGTGTGCTCCTTCCGGCGTACATTTCCTGGTTGAGTGAGCGACGTGATAAGGACCAGAACGGCATAGGATGTGCTTTGGAGGAGACATATCTCAACCTCGACTGTTTCGGAGTCACCTGGGAGCTGCTTCAACAAACCGGGGCCTCAATCGTGAATTGGGTGAGAGGAAATTGCTCAAGTGGGGAGAAAATAATTGTACTTTTTTTTTAAGGATTGTAACGGATATAACGCCATCACGCACCCGAGCGTGCACACGCAGACATAATCTCAGGAGGATATTTAGCTTGGTTAACATGCTGTGTGTGTGTGTGTGTGTGTGTGTGTGTGTGTGTGTGTGTGTGTGTGTCAGCAGTCTGTCGTATGAACTCCACGGCTTGCTAATGAGACGCAGAGAATAAAAAGAGTAGGTGTTAATTGGCATGACATTTGCTCACTGGGTTTAAAATATGGAAAGCCTTTATTTATTTAACATGTTTAAAAATAAATATATTTTATGTTTCCTCTTGTGCCTCTTTGAGGGCTGTGTGAGATAATGATCCTTGTGGGTGCAGTTATTTCTGTTTTAATCATGACAGAGAAATGGGAGGGACGGAAATAGAGAGAGAGAGAGAGAGAGAGGGAAGGAAAATGAGAAACAATAGCCCATTATAATACCTACCACTAACAGTCATCCTAACCTGACTTCAAACTGATTTTGAACTGATTATGAACTGAACTTTTTAAAATAAAATACACACAATTAATCAAAACACGTACTATCGTAGTCTTCACTCTCCAACAACTATTTGAATTGCGTAGTAGGAACTAATGAGTCCAGTTTCTTGAATTGATCTTGAACTGATCGTGTCTGTATGAAATTATCACTGTACAATCTTATCACAGTTTTTATTTCACGCTGTTTGCTGCAATTCCCTTCAAAAAGCATGAATGTTATAAAGTAACACCATCAAGTATTTTGACATTCGAAAGGAAAATGAAATCTCAACTCAAAGCAAAGTTGTAGCAAACTGGTAAAGCAATCAGATAGCCTTCCTTAACTGTGAGGTGTTTTAGTAGCATATGGTGTTCATTCGCTTTTTAAATATAATGATAATACCATAACAATAATAATACGCATATAATGGCAATATAATGACAATAATAATTATTGTAATATTAATAATTATAATGACAACGTATTCAGCTTTAATGCCACTGTAAGTCATTTGAAGACTCTTCAGTACAAGGTCCTGTATTGCTTATCAGTAAGACCAGAGCCCTTGAAACTTTAGGGTTCGGGTTTCCATTCCCATCCAGGGTCAGTACGAAAATGTACTCACTACAGCAAATTGCTGATAGATAACTTGATATGTAACAGAATAAAACATTTGAAAATATACTGTGTATTAGCTGTATAACAGAGAATTTACATCTGGGACAGAGGTTGAAGGGGTTTGGTTTTATGTCAGGCAGGCAGGCAGGCAGTCAGCTCTACTTTCTAACCGAGGACCTGCTGTCCCCACAGACTAATTGCCTGCTTAGGTCAAGGATCTAAATGTGAAGTGATCAATCTAGTCCAAGTAGCCAATGTCAACATTTGTAAGTGGCTGTTGCGGGATGACTCCAGAGAATAAATCATTTTTCAAGGGGCAGAGGGAGAGTGGAGGGCGAGGGAGGATGGAGAGAGGAAAGGTATAGGCAGGGCAGTAGGGAAGGTGGAGAATGGGGTGAGAGGGACACAGGGGAGGGGGAGATGGAAGTAGAGACAGAGTGGTAGGTGGAAGGAGAGACAGAGGGGAAGATGCAGGGCTTAAGTGGAGAGAGTGAGAGACAGTGGCGTCTTAAGTCCTGGCCCTGGGGCTTTTGATTCAATTCCAAAAAATTAAGATGAAATCTGCTTGTTTAGTGAACTGAGATTTATCAATCAATCAAATTTATTTTATGAAGCCCTGTTTACAACAACAGTTGTCACAAAGTGACCCACAAATTGTCAACTTGACCCGATTCCAACTAAACAACTTAAGGAGCTTGTTCCTGTCAGCTGATGTTGAACATAATTACAGTTTTTCTCGATTGTTTACACACATTTTCTGAAAGAATGCCTCATATTCTCAGAACTCTACACACAAATCAAAAAACACACACACAATGGCCAAAACCCCTCAATTCTCCTGCAAAATGAAACTTTACATTCAAAACAATGTTATTTCTTCTCAAAATGGTATTTTGTTTTCAAATGACACACACAAACCATCATATGAATAGACATTCATAAGAACCAGTTGAACACTGATGTGCTCAATGTAAAACACTATGATGAATGGAAAACACTTCTTCTCCATTCATTATAAT
>JACXGI010017884.1:0-13987 GCA_016801175.1 Esox masquinongy
CTCAACCCACCCTCCCTCTCCTCTCTCTCACTTCCTCCCTCCCTCCCCCCACTCACCCCCCCCTTTCTCCTCCTCCCTCTCTCCTCTCCCTTCTCTCTCCCTCAACCCCCTCCTCCCACTCTCTCCCTCCCTCTCCCCTCTCTCACTCTCTCCCTCCCTCTCTGTGTCAGGACAGTGTAGGACAGATCGGCCAGTGGAAAATATCACACACCAATGTCGTTATATTCCAGTGACACTGAGAACGTTTGATCAGTGACCACAGGGTTGTGAGGTAACCAACCAGCTCTAGATGTTCACCATTTGGCTACTATTGTCTAAATGTTCCATAAAAGTAGAACCTAAAGTCATTAGGACAGATTAGTAGAGGAACGTGTTTCTTTGATTCTCAATCAATCTCTACGGACATAACCCACTACCCCCCTTCCATCCCAAGGGGCTGGATCACATGACACATGACATATATACTGTACTAACAACCTGGAAACATCAACCGTTTTCTTCCCAAACCGACAGACACATGCATGCACACACATCAGGTCTAGTCCACTAGTTTACTAAGCACATAAACAGATGGATGATTACATAGTTATGGGGTAAAACAGTAGTGGCTCTAGAGTGTAAAGTAGCTATGGGGTAAAACAGTAGTGGCTCTAGAGTGTAAAGTAGCTATGGGGTAAAACAGTAGTGGCTCTAGAGTGTAAAGTAGCTATGGGATGGAACAGTAGTGGTTCTAGAGTGTAAAGTAGCTATGGGATGGAACAGTTGTGGTTCTAGAGTGTAAAGTAGCTATGGGATAGAATAGTAGTGACTCTAGATATCACCAACTACTACTAATACTGACAAGGAGAGCCACTATTACATTGCAGCTGCCATACAGACAGACATACATACATACATATACACACACACCTAACCCCTAATTCTAAACCAAACTCTAACCTTAACCCGAACCTAACCCTAACCTCAATAACCTAACCCTTAAGCTATACCTATACCTAACTCTTAAACCTAACCCTTAATGCCTAAGCTCAATCCTAACCCTATTTCTAAGCCTAATTCTAAAACCTAACTCCAAATCTTTATGCTTCTTGTTAAAGTGACGCCCAGCTAAATGTCCTCATTTCGCATGATTTTTCTTGTTTTACTATTCTCATGGAAATAACCACAGATGAATGTGAGTCTGAAAACCAAAAATGAACCTCAATTCGGCATATTTGCAGGATGCAACAATCATAATGAAATGCTACAGTACTTCCTGAACACAAGTCGTACCCTGGTTAAATACTTCCTGGGGATTGGGAGAGCCACGCCCTTTCTTAGGCCAATATATGTCCACTCTCCTTCACTCTATCCTAGAAAAATGGATCAGAGAGTAATAGAGGAAAACACACAAAGTGATAGGAAAGACAGACCAGTCTCATCATGAACTAACCACCTGTGGGTTCCAGCGGTAAATACACAGGGAGAAAGACTAAAACCCAAGACAGACTAACAGAACCTGCATGCGGCGCACACACACACACACGGCGCACACACACACACACACGGCGCACACACACACACACACTTTATCTTTCATAGTCCATTAGAACCTCACCCTCAACAAGCCTCCTAAAAGCAGCCTCCTCTTGCCCCGTCTCCTCTACCCCCATTCATCACTGAGGATTTGCTTAGCAGATACCCTGACTTAGGCTGACAAGCTGGCCTTTACACAACTTTTTCCAGCCATCCATTACAGCAGAGACAGAAGGGTGGGGGGTAGAGAAAAGAAGGGAGGAAAGACAGGAAAGAGACAGTGCGGGAGAGAAAGAAGGGGGGAGCATGGGAAAGCAGAGTGAGTGATGGAGAGAGACGAGGGGAGAGACAGAAAGACTAATCCAGTCTTGGTCTTTTCGTTCCTGTCCTCCCTGTCTCCTCCTCTGCATGACAGAGCAGTCTGATGAAGACCAGAGACACACTGAGACGGCTCTGATTTAACACAGAGGAACATTAGCCTGGAGTTAACCCCAGGCACGAACAAATGGCAGACATTTTCGACCACAAGTAGAACAGCCCTGTACATGTGGCCCTACGGTAGTAAATCTGTAAACATGCTTTTGAGTGATTAGATAAGAGGGATGTTAATATGAACTTTAAAAATGTTGCGATGAGTGGGTCTATAGACTGTGTGTTAGGCTGGCTGGGTCTACACACTGTGTTGGGCTGGGTGTGTATAGAGCCTGTGTGTTGGGCTAGCTGGGTCTATGGACTGTGTGTTGGGCTGGCTGGGTCTACACACTGTGTTGGGCTGGGTGGGTCTATAGCCTGTGTGTTGGGCTGGGTGGGTCTATAGACCATTTTGGGCTGGGTGGGTCTATAGACCATCCTGGGCTGGGTGGGTCTATAGACTGTGTTGGGCTGGGTGAGTCTATAGACTGTGTTGGGCTGGGTGGGTCAAGGACTGTGTTGGGCTGGGTAGGTCTATAGATTGTGTTGGGCTGGGTGGGTCTACATCAACACAACTAGTTTTTATTTTGCTCACAAAGACCTTCAAACAAAGGTCAATGACAGTCAATATGTGCGTGTGTTGTATGGATTGATATGGGCTTCAATAGTCGTGTGTTTTATGCTGTTTCCTAAAATGGTGAAAGGTGAATGAGATCTGAGTTTACTGAGATGGTGAGGTGAATGAGATCTGTGAGTTTACTGAGATGGTGAGGTGAATGAGATCTGTGAGTTTACTGAGATGGTGAGGTGAATGAGATCTGTGAGTTTACTGAGATGGTGAGGTGAATGAGATCTGTGAGTTTACTGAGATGGTGAGGTGAATGAGATCTGTGAGTTTACTGAGATGGTGAGGTGAATGAGATCTGTGAGTTTACTAAGATGGTGAGGTGAATTAGATCTGTGAGTTTACTTAGATGGTGAGGTGATTTAGATCTGAGAGTTTACCTAGATGGTGAGAGATGAATGAGATCTGTGAGTTTACTTAGATGGTGAGAGGTGAATGAGATCTGTGAGTTTACTGAGATGGTGAGGTGAATGAGATCTGTGAGTTTACTGAGATGGTGAGGTGAATGAGATCTGTGAGTTTACTGAGATGGTGAGCCTCACTGTGGCTGTGATGCAGGAGGGTTCGCTGGGCCCCATCTCCCCCCTGACCCTCCCAGGATAAATTCACTCTGACAGGCCTGCTAATTGGATAAAACCCGGCTAGAGCCTCCTCCCTGAGCTTTCACATTCCATCTGCTTTCTGGCATGGAGAAGACACGGGGTGGGGGGGTCTGAGCTGTTGAATATTTATCATCCCTGCTCACACTCGCTCTCTCTCTTTCTACGCACCGTTTTACGTCCTTTCACCCCCCCCACCCCCCATCCAAACATCACAATGGCCCCCCTTTAGATAAACACATGCGGTGTCAAGTGTGAGGAGTGCTGGGTTCAACTGCTCCGCTCAGGCCCGCCGGCCCACAATGCCGCGCTGCATAGCTGCCATGCGGGAGGCCGGTTGCCCCTGGCGACGTTAACAGGCAGAACGCACGTTGATAGAGTAGAGAGTCATTGTAAAGCAGTGAGCCGGCCAGCAGACAAAGACCCCGCAGAGCCCCACAGAAAGGGGAGACGCTACTCTGAAGGGCCCCGGGAAGAGCTGATGATGGGGCCCGCTCAATGGAGGAGTGGAGCTGTGTGTGTGTGGTGGAGGGGCTCAATGACCAAGAGGTTTGAGAGTAGTGGAGAGGTGAAATGGGTGGTTTGATGCCTTGGATGGGTGAAGGCAGTGAGGAGCGGGGCCTTAGGGTCGGGGGGCGGTGGACTGAGGAAGCAGAACAGGGTTCAAATCAACAGAGAAGATGTCAACTGGCAGGCCAGCAGGAGGAGAGAGGGCCTTGTCCTGAGAGAGGGTGTGTGTGTGTGTGTGTGTGTGTGTGTGTGTGTGTGTGTGTGTGAGTGAGTGAGTGAGTGAGTGAGTGAGTGAGTGAGTTAGTGAGTGAGAGAGAGAGAGAGGAAAGCATCATCTGAATGTGTACAACACAGCTTTGACAAGGCAGCAGTTTGATGCTTTTGGAATCCGAGACTGTAGCTTTAAAAGCATTTACTGTAGCCAAATGACCCCCCAAATTACCCCCTACAGGAGCCGGACACACCTGGATCCCCATACTTTTGCCGGGCCGATATCTAGTGAATACAGTCGTGGTCCTCTCTGACCTCGTATGTCAACAGGACGTTCTTATGATGTTGCCCGAACATTGCGGAGAGTTCTTGGTCACTTTCAGATGTAATAAAATGAAATATGTAGACAACACAAGTCTATTTCACGCAGTTCAGGGAGTCTGGGAAATCAAGCTTCACTTTAAAATACATTTCTCTGAGAGACGCGTCCATTCTGTCCTTGGTAATACCGGACCTGGATGGCTGCAGGCACTTCAGGTTTTTGCGGTTAATTAACCTGGAAGATCAGGGACGTTAAATGCAGGTAATTAGTCAGTCAGGTGGAGGGTGTAGTTGGAACAGCATTCTACCCCATCCAGAGATGCTCTACCCCATCCAGAGATGCTCTACCCCATCCAGAGATGCTCTTTCCCGCCAGAGATGCTCTATCCCACCAAACAGAGATGCTCTATCCCACCAAACAGAGATGCTCTATCCCACCAAACAGAGATGCTCTATCCCACCAAACAGAGATGCTCTATCCCACCAAACAGAGATGCTCTATCCCACCAAACAGAGATGCTCTATCCCACCAAACAGAGAGCTTCCAGAAATGAATAAATGCTCAAGCAGAAACATCTGCCAGTTGAGACAGAGTTTAAGTTGGGAAAAAAAATTGGATACAGTTGTTTTGTTATGCTAGCTCGACATGACCACAACTCCCGCCCCACTACCCAAAATTGTGACTGCTTGAAGAGCAGACATGGGCTCCTCACACTGCCGGCTAGCTGAGGAGCTGCTCCTCACACTGCCGGCTAGCTGAGGAGCTGCTCCTCACACTGCCGGCTAGCTGAGGAGCTGCTCCTCACACTCCCGGCTGTATGCACAGATTGCTGCACCCATTCGGAGACCAAGGTTCAAATCCTGTCTCCACTGTTCAGCCCATGTCTACTCTTCATCTGTCTCCCTAGTGATTTCCACCAATAAAAACAAGCACAGTGAGTGAATGTCCACTCTATTCTCCAAACCCCAAATCTTCTTCTGTGGACTCTCTGGGCGTATGCTGCCACCAAGGTGGGACATGTCCAAACACTACCACCCTGTTGGCAGGCCTGTTGAGATGGTGAGGTTGGCAGGTGATACCCCTCTCAGAGCCTAGAGCCCACAGTCACCCACATTTCCAGGCATCCACCACTCACATGCCCTAGAAAGAACACATCAAAAGCAGCATCTCAGGAGGTTAGAGGCCCGCCCATCATCTAACGATTTTGGAGCCCCCTCCCCACCCCCCCCCACTCACACACACCCTTCACCAAGTATTAATGAGCTACACGCCCCCGCCAATCATTCCATCGTCGCTAACAAGCACCAGGCCGTCTCGGGGATTAACGAGGGAGATGAAGCCAAGCCCGGAGGGGGGTTCTAATCAACCAGGCACTGTTGCATTTGCATAATTTATATAACGAGACAGAATTAACCGGTGAACGCTAATTACTTTCATAATGCCATGGCTAACTAACACAAATGGTCCCGCCCACATTCCTTCCTGGTGCTGACAGACGCTGGACGGATGCTGGCCTGTGTTGTGCCCATGGGAACTGGCACCATCGGAGTGAGCAGTAGCTACCACTCAATACCCAGTAGCCCCCGGGCATGACTTCATCTACAGACACACACAGTTACTACGCACGCAGCAGGTTAGGATCAAAGGAGACGTGTTCATTAAGAGACTTCACTGGGCCTAGATGTTGAGTAGAAAAAAAATGTGTGTTAACGGTCGTGTGTCTAATCATAATGACCTGAGAACCAGAAGATACTGCCTTCATCTTGCCACATGCTAAACGACAAAAACAACTTAAACTGTCGTCAAATAAAATAGGGTAGTTAAAATCATAAGCATAATTACACTTTAATATGGTGTGCTCGTGTGTGTGGGTGTGTGTGTGTGTGTGTGTGTTTGTTTTAGGTCTCTCCAAGGAAACCGTCAGTTTCTGGGAAGCCAAAGTGAGACCAATTTAAGGCTTTTTTACATTACAATATATTTTCCCAAATTTATAGAAGAATACACAAACTGCTGGGTGATATCATATTGTAACCCTGTGTAAATCTCACTCCAGAGCCAATGCCTTCAATGGTAGCGCATGCTACTTCTGTAGGGAGTACTTAGAAGAAAAGCCTATTTTGTAAGCTACTTTATGGCAACAAAAAAAACATCAGGCAAACTGTACGGAAACTGTTGATTATTTTCTATATGGCTTCACTCTTATTTCTGATTCTGAATCTACGCTTCATAGCCAATGTTGTTGCTGTATCTGAAAGGTTATGCAATGGAACGTTCTGGTTGTTTTGGCAATGGTTAGCCTACATCACTGATCAGACTTATAAAAAGTCTGCGTAAAAGGACGAGTTTGGTACAAGGATGTACAAACTTTTTAAAGGAAATTCTGAATAGACTTGATCTTCAGAATTCCCTGAGGCTAACTAGTGATGTTTGTGAGGACTGACCACCACAAACAGGCCCTGTCAAATGTCTGGAAAACAGGAAGCAAGAACAAAAAATTAAATCTCCAATGTAAAGCTCCAATAGATTGATATTCTGTGAGATTGTGAACAGAACGTACAAGTGGCTAAAATTTTTGTCTGCCCTAATTGTCCCTTCTCTGAGGACGTGTCGGTTCTTGCCAAAATTAAACATTATGTAAATGATTATGTAAAATAAGGCATCTTTTCTCTCTCATTTACTCTATATGACAGATAGAGATCCTTGCCTTGTAATAACATTGTAATTCACGTAACAGTAGTATTAACATTGGCATGTACCAATGTTAATACCATGTACGGTTGGGGGCTTAAAGTTAGGCATATGCACGCAACGCAAATTCATGTCAGTGTCCAGATGTCTTTTCACACATACGGTATACTACATGAAGTATATTAAGCCATAATTAGATTTTTCCTCCGCCTAATCACCCTCAACTCCCAACGGAAGGAGGCGGGTGCAGAGAAACTGCTCCATCTTAAAATGAACTACCGGTCACGGGTCTGACGATAAGCATACTTAATATCTTCATACTTCTTATTTCCAACCACAGGAATTGTTGACTTGAGCCACGTCATTTTAGTACATGATGCACTCTACTTTAGATATTCCTATTCAAATCAGTCTTGTACACCATAAGACAACCAGCCATGAGAAGACAACCAGCCCCGCCATGAGAAGACAACCAGCCCCGCCATGAGAAGACAACCAGCCCCGCCATGAGAAGACAACCAGCCCCGCCATGAGAAGACAACCAGCCCCGCCATGAGAAGACAACCAGCCCCGCCATGAGAAGACAACCAGCCCCGCCATGAGAAGACAACCAGCCCCGCCATGAGAAGACAACCAGCCCCGCCATGAGAAGACAGCCCGCCATGAGAAGACAGCCCGCCATGAGAAGACAGCCCGCCATGTCCTACCCAGTATCACCATACAGCCTGATCCCTGTGAGCTGTTCCAGGGCTGCAGTAGAGGGAGGGTGGGAGAGCGGAAGGGGCCCCAAGCTCCTCTGGCTGCTCCATACATCAGAGTGAATGGAACCAATTATAAATCAAGAGCAATTTCTCCTATTATTCAGCCGGGAGGGGAGAGCTCTGCCTGGCTCGGCCCACCCACCTGCCTGCCCCCCCCCCCCCCCCCCGCACGCAGCTCCCTCTGGGGTGGGGGGGATACAAAGAAGATAGATGGATATATAAGGAACATAAACAGGGAAAGAGGGAGGACAAAGAAAATGGAGTGACAGAGATATGGAATACAGCCCCACTAGAATGTTTATGACATAGTAATAAAGCTCAGGTTTGCGTAACAGAGCCTGAGTGTGTGCGTGCGCGCGCGCGTGTGTGTGTGTGTGTGCGTGCGTGTTGCCTTGGGCTCTAACCGCCACAAGAACAGCTGGAGGGGGCTCATTTCAAAGGGAGCTTTAAGTGTCAGAAGCTGGATTACCGTTGTGGGTGTGTGACAGAGAGGCAGACAGGCAGAGAGACAGGCAGGCAGACAGGCAGGCAGACAGGCAGGCAGCGAGACAGGCAGCGAGACAGGCAGGTAGATAGACAGACAGGTAGATAGACAGACAGGTAGATAGACAGACAGGTAGATAGACAGACAGGTAGATAGACAGACAGGCAGATAGACAGACAGGCAGGCAAACAGAAGACCGGGGAGTATTCTCCTTGTGGCCTGAGGAGTTCTGTGTTCTGTCACTCAAACTAAAAACATGTCATTCAGGACTAAAGAAGAGACATGTTTAGACAGACAAACACCCAGAACCTGGGCCAACACCAACAGATGCTGAAGCTGTGGTAATCTGACTGTCCAGATCACTGTCATGCCAGGACAAAATAGTACCCCTAGAAGGTTCAGCTCTCAGATCAGTTGATGTGGATATAAAACAGACTGCTGGTATTATCCCAGAACATCACCAGGAAATCAGTCCATTCAAAGATGAAGGAAGTCAAATGTTCCCGTTTGATGCCTTCAGCTTTAGGTGGTATTATCAACTTCAAGACGACCTTCCTTCCTGACCTTGACGAGAACATCATTGAATGGGATGAGGCGAAAATAACACCCGACTACAAGGAGAAAGCCACTGCCCAACCCCGGCACCAAACAGAGGCCAATAATAACCAATGAAAAACAACACAGAGCGGCACTGAAGAGTAACACATCGGTTGGTCCCTCTCCAGAGCAGACATTCCAGCGCCTGTCTTAAACAACAGGAACATTCCCAGAAGAGTCCCGGAGAGAGAGAGGGATCATTCACTCATAACTCAGTCATAACACATTGGCACAAGACGACATGGAAGGGTGGCTGGAAAACAAATCTCTGGGACAGAAATGTTGATGGCTCCATGGGGTTCTGTTCTCACAAACTGTTGTACTGAGTGTGTGTGTGTGTGCGCGTGTGCGAGTGGCTGTGCTGAGTGGCTGTGCCGACTGCCAGTCCTGTGTTGAGAAGCTGTGCCATCCGCCCCCCGTGTTGAGTGGCCTGTAAGAGGGCAGCCTGCATCGCTCCTGGCTTGTTTAGTGGCTGTGCAGTCTGCCCCCCCTGTGATGAGTGGCTGTGCAGTCTGTGCCCTCTGCGTTGAATGGCCTGTGCCGTGTACCCCCCCATGTTGAGGGGCTGTGCCGTGTGTCTCCTCTGTGTTGAGGGGCTGTGCTGTCTGCCTGCCCTGTGTTGAGTGGCTGTGCCATCTGCCTTGTCTGTGTTGAGTGGCTGTGCCAACTGCCTCCCCTGTGTTGAGTGGCTGTGCCGACTGCCAGTCCTGTGTTGAGAAGCTGTGCCATCCGCCCCCCGTGTTGAGTGGCCTGTAAGAGGGCAGCCTGCATCGCTCCTGGCTTGTTTAACGCTCCCTAATCTTTGTACAAATATCTACTCTGCACACACAGGGCTGTTTGTCTGCATACACACTCTGCTTACGAACCAGTGTCTGGAGTTTATCATTGATCTCACAACACCATGCCAGCCAGCCAGCCAGCCAGCCAGCCAGCCAGCCACACGCACACGCACGCACACACACGCACGCACACGCACGCACACGCACGCACACACCGAGAGGTCCAAACAGGCCTTTATTCAAACACAACAGAGAGTACTTGGTTTGCACTCGGTCGGCTGAGTACCCTTGGCAAGGAAATGCTACTGGCACCCCGACCCACATCTTCACCTCCCAAACTACACTGACCTTCGGAGGAGTCACTCCTCCGTGACTAGCAGCCCCCGTTCATATCTCATCCATTTCTCTTCTACTCTTCCACCACAACTATTACTCCATCCCTCCCGGACCCATACATCCTCCATCCCCTGCTCTCCCACCTCCCTCCATCCCTCTCACCCTCCTCCATCAGCCCTCCCCCTGTGTCCACTCATCCTGTGTAGGAGAGGCTGTGGAAGGCTAGTGAGGTATGTGGGGCTGGGCGTGGAGGAGGGAGGCTGGCTCAGAGCCCCAAGGGAGGACACTGGACCCCGGCCACCTGCTGCTCCAGGTGTCTCTCTCTGTGAGTGGACACCTAAAACCTCCAGGACAGGAGCAACCCAACCCTCTGACCCCTACAGCCCAACGGCTTTAATGGAAAACTACAGAAGTATCAGATCTGGGATCAAAGATACAGCAACCATATTAGAGCGATATTATAATATATTAATAATATTATACATAATACTCTGTGTTATGACAGCTACACACCCCACACAGATTCTGTATTTCAGCCCCCCCCCCCAGGCCAAACACCCACACACCCTCCGCACTGCACACGGGCAAATACACAACCCGGCCTGCTCTGTGATTTGACTTCAGGGAACATGCAGGTGATCTTAAGAGGGGCTTGTTCATGACAAGAGTGACAAGCTGCACATTCCTGTATAAAGAGATAATCCTGATTGGAGAACCGTCATGCCGACACACACACACAGCGAGGCCCGCAGATAGCTGCCTGCAGGCTGTTTTGACTGTAGATGCGTACCCGCTGTAGCACAGATCAAAGCATACCCTCAGGTTTTTTCTGCTCTTGTCAACTAACATAAATGTTACACCCTCTAAGAAAACAGTAAGCTTTTCCATACTCTTAGCCAGAAGTTGGACAACACTTGAAAAGTCCCACAGCAAGAATAAGATCTAAAGACCTCTCCACCCAGAATCATAGCCAGAACCAGAACTATCCACGAACTCAGTGCCAATAAATCCGTGGCATCAGAACAAAAACAAAACACAGCAACCAAAACCTAGGCAAAGTAAGCATTATCCATGAACTCAAAGCCGGAACAACGCCAGTACAAGAGCAATCCTGCCCAAAATTAGAGCCAGAACCAGAACTATCCAAAAAATAGGCAAGCAAGAAGAGATCTATCGTTAAATCACTCAAAACAAGGGCTATTCAAAAGAGCCAAACTATCCATGGAAAAAACAAGACATACCGGCGGAGTGAACCAAACACGCACCTATTAGGGTATAAGAATAAGGATCCGTCATTTGCTTTTAAAAACTCACAGCCCTTCAACTGCCACCTTTTTATCGCTCTTACCTTGTTAAAACGTTGCATTATTGAAAAACTCTATTAACAAATGTTCTGCCCGCCTACACCTGTTTGTGTCACAAATAAAACTGATGGCATGGTGTTGTCTTTACAAAGAAGACCTATGATTCAACACTTGAATTCTGTTGTTACCAGCTAAGGAATGGTTGTTACCCGGTAACGAATAGTTAATGTTGGTCTGGCATGGAAATGTAACAGTTGAATCTGTGCGTTCATCAGCGCATAACTAATGGCTGCCCATAACTGCGCCACCAAATAAGGTCAGAAGACGGGGAAATCGCTAGAAAGCCTTGCAGATAATCAGACTGGAATCAATTAGAACTTTGCTTTGATCCACCCGACCGCCGATGATCGACAACAAACTACCACAGCAGAGCTACCAAATAAGAGGTTCCTTACACTCGGCCAGGAGCACTGGAACCAACTCAAGACAAACATGGCCTCTTCAAAAAACAATACCCTTATTTAGTTGAATTGATTAGTTCGTTATTCTATTTTAATCCTACTGACATTATGGACTGGTGTAAAACAATTACTCCTCTCCAGCGTGTTAGTTAAATTGTGGTGGGTTTTCTATGCGAGTCAGTCGGGCTAAATGCAATTCAAATAACAAAACGACACCTGGAGGTTTGAAACCCGAACCTCATCGGCTGTTCTCTAAAACCTCTCCATTCCCCCCGCCGACCCCCAGTGAGACTGACACCCAGGCTAGGACTCGCCAAGAGCTCATTAGCGCCATTGGATTAGAAAAAAAACATTTTCTCATTAAATCATTCCTCAGCGAATGGGTGATATGAGACGCATTGAGAGACGTTCTTGACAGCTCAAAGCTAAAAGACATTCAGGCATTCCACCGCATTGATGGTTCAGAAGAGTTGCCCAGCTGTCATTTTTTTGTAATTAGGTTATTCTTGCACACTAGAAGTTTGGTTCAGATGAGAGGAATTGGTTCTTTTTAAAAGCACACAATTAGTGGAGCTAAAACTTTGCGTCATAAGATAAAATCTTTAAAAGCCATTTTATGGTAAAGCAGGCTAATAAATAACATGTAGTTTAGGCAATGAAACATTGATATGCGGAGGGAATTTGGCAGCGCCTGCCGTGTCTGTTTTCTGTTACGCTCCTCTATGGGAAAGACTACGGGCTGAGGCCTGCAAAAATCTACACACTTTTTGTCCAAAAACTAGACTTTTTAACCACAAATCATACATATTTATATCATGAGAATAATAAAAAACGAATTTAAACACAAATATCAAAAACTCGATGAAGTAAATTAGCAAAAAAAGGATGCAATTCTGAAATCTGAAAGCAGAAATGGTCGCTCAGCCTAAAGCTACTACCCCCATCACTCAATGCGTCCCAAAACTATATTCAAATTACTTTCAAAGATAACTTTTCCAAATGCGTGTTTTCACAGCCATTTCCTTCCATATTGGCAATATTAGGCACGGACTTCGTTTCTTTAGACTTTTCCTGAAATGTAGTAGAATAAAATAAAGACGCGGAAACAAAACAACTGGTGCACACACAGTCATCGAGGTACCCGCATCCCGCAAGAGCCCAGAAAAACACCAAACTTACACGGTTTATGTTCGCATATACGTGGGTAAAACATGATACCTCGAGAATATATTTATAACATAGAGAAAGTCACCTTTTAACTTGTAAAGCATGTGTTATTACTTCACATAGTAAAGCAAAACATTGATCATTAGTAGTAAAACTTACCAAACGTGCTGTATTTGGTGGTCACTCCTCGAGACCTCTCGATCTCTTTCTCTGCTTTTTAATTCTGTAAAATCCGGGGGGGAAAACCTTCACTTTTTCTTTTCCCTCTAAAGCGCTTCTGCTTTAGTAATTTACTGCGATGCCACCGACATTTTCTTCGGCTCCCCAAGTTCTCACATTGAAAGGCCGTTTTTGGATGACTGAGCTCTCAAACAATTCGCTCTTTTGCGACGCCTTTTCGGGTCCTCCCACTTCCCTAGAAGGGGAGGGATCAGAACAATAGGGACTCGTTCCCAAACCTCAGTTTGGTGAAGCCTTCCAGTTCCCCCAAGGACCAGACTGTAATTTCACTGAGCTGTGGATCTCACCGCCATGCTTAACGATGGCATGTGTTGTTAAAACGCATGTATGTACCTGTGCTGAAGGAGTTTAAAAAACTATCTCTCTAAATGTTATCCAGTGAGGGAGAAAAAAATGCCCCCCTCCCCCTACTCCAGTAGACTGGTGTCCCCCCTGATTTGGTATGCTTTAGTCCCCACAGAGTTTGTATTGACCCCCATCTATTGAAGCCTGCAGGCTTCTCTGGCCCAGCTGTGGTGTTGTGTACAAGGAATAACTCAGTCAGAGGCACTGCACACCCTCTCTCTCTCTTCCACTCTCTCCCACTCTCTCTCTCTCTTTCAGTATCTCTCTTTCACTCTCTCTTTCACTCTCCCTCATACCACAGTGATCACAGCAAAGAACCCAAGCACACTCGCCTCTGGAATTCTCTGCTTCACTTCAATCAGTGCACTTTGAAATGGCGGGCCCAAATGGAGCCCCTCCTGTCCAGTTCATTAATAACTGACTGTTCTGACCAGGATCAGGGCTTTGAGAGGGGCCGGTACTGATCGGACCAGGATCAGGGCTTTGAGAGGGGCCGGTACTGTTCTGACCAGGATCGGGGCTTTGAGAGGGGCCGGTACTGTTCTGACCAGGATCGGGGCTTTGAGAGGGGCCGGTACTGTTCTGACCAGGATCGGGGCTTTGAGAGGGGCCGGTACTGTTCTGACCAGGATC
>JACXGI010017885.1:0-13907 GCA_016801175.1 Esox masquinongy
TTCCCTTCGCCTCTCTATTAATGTGCTTGGACACAGAGCTCTGTGAACAGCCAGCCTCTTTAGCAATGACCTTTTGTGTCTTGCCCTCTTTGTGCAAGGTGTCAATGGTCGTCTTTTGGACAGCTGTCAAGTCAGCAGTCTTCCCCATGATTGTGTAGCCTACAGAACTAGACTGAGAGACCATTTAAAGGCCTTTGCATGTGTTTTGAGTTAATTAGCTGATTAGAGTGTAGCACCAGGTGTCTTCAATATTGAACTTTTTCACAATATTCTAATTTTCTGAGATACTGAATTTGGGGTTTTCATTAGTTGTCAGTTATAATCATTAAAATTAAAAGGAATAAACACTTGAAATGTATCAGTCTGTGTGGAATGAATGTATACATTATACAAGTTTCACTTTTTGAATGGAATTACTGAAATAAATAAACTTTTTGATGATATTCTAATTATATGACCAGCACCTGTACATATTAATACCCCTTATGTACATTATGGGACGGTTTCCCAGACAAGGATTAGGCCTAGTGTTAGACTAAAATCAGAATCAGAAAGAGTTTTAATGCCAAGTAAGTTTTGCAACAAACAAGGAATTTGTTCTGGCCCGTTAGTGCAAAAATTTATACAAAAAAAGGAAGTGAAAACAGTGGACGGAGCAAAAAACAGAAGACCCAGCATTAAAACATTGAAAACTATTTCAATGGTGATTCTTCATTGACAGTTATTTTTCCTCTAGAACTAGGCTTTATCCATGTCTGGAAAACCGCCCCACAATGTCTTACTGTTATGTGAAGGTACCGTATGCATATTTATAATTTTACATATTGATACTGCTCTTGTAGCTTATTTCTATTTAAAATTTATGAATATGTTTGAATCAACCTATATGTGTAATTCCTCAGTTATGAACTAGTTTTGCAGTTGTTGGAACATCATGTTTTTTGTTTTGTTTTCATAATTAATTTTATGTACATGTAAATGCCACAAAATTATCATGGAAATTTGGCCGAAAGTCATGGAATTCCATTTGGTAAAATGTGTATGATCCCTGGTACATGAATGAATTTTACTTTCCCAATAAAATGCAATTGTATAATAGGATTCATTGACAATGTCGATAGTTTAGAGAAGATCATGTCTACATAAAATTGATGACTTCAACAAAACTAAATTAATCAAACTTACCATATTACTTACTCTTGATCCTTTGTGAGCTTTGAAAATTGTGTGATTGAAGTCCGTCCTGATTCAAGTACCAGTAAACCAACACGTTTAATGAAACTGCAAGGGGCTGTTGACTTTGTGTGTTTTTCAGTGCATGTCTATTGTCCCTTATGCTAGTTGATGTGATCATCAACTTGGCTTGTTTCTTCAACCAGGGTGGCAGTGTTGGCATGGAAATCTGGGGCAGTTACTACTGATTTGCTTCCTATTCTCTCAATAGCCTTTTTTATGTTGTTGTATGATATGAATCAATAAATTAACAATAAAATGAATATGTTTTAGTAATTTATAGTTACTTCTAGTAATCTTTTGTTACCTAATATATTGTTTCCTACAATGAAAACAACATTTGTATACATCGCAGTAAAGCAAACATTGTCAGTCAGTAATAAGTAGCAACAAATTATTATCCGTACATTCTTGAGAAATACATGAATTACAATAATTTGAAGCACATTTTTAGATTAAAATAGTATAATAAGATAATTGTAATTTATATGAAATGACACAATCAAATAAAAAGCAAAACCATGGTGTATGCTAAGTTGTACAAATGCAAAATCATGCTATATGTAATTTTCTGACACCAGTTAACAAAAATGTCACGAAAGCAGTAGGGTGTCAGGATAAAAGATTATCATAACTGAAGGAAGATCGCTAACTTGTAGCTTTGTTAGAGAGCTAAAAAAAAACTCCTTCTGTGATTGCATTAGAACACAATTTAACTGAGAGAAAAAGATGTTTAACATTGGTCAAACTCACAAACCAGGAGTTCTTCATGATGCTTAATGAGTTCCCCGCTAGGTATAGTGTTAAATGTGTAAGACTAATAGTACAAGAACATAACTGTAACATAAGAAATGACACAGTCACATAAAAAGTTAAACCATGGTGTGTGCTAAGCCATACAATAAATGCAAAATCAAGCGCTTTTCACAGTATTGTAAAAATATAAAAGCTACAGATCCATAGCCACAGATTTCCATTCCTTAACTGAGGTGAATGAAACAGAAACCTGAATGGTTCACTTCCTGTTACCCAGTGAATACACATAACCATAGACCGGGCCTCAGATGGGGTCCTGCTATAGACTTTCAAACCCTTCCTCATGGCCCCCATTTACCGTGAATCAATTGCCCTAACCCCTTAACTCTAAAACTACCAAATAATAAATTTATTAATAAAATGTGTAAAAATATTTACATATTTATCACATTATACATTTTAAATTTCACCCACCTTGAAAGGTTTTAATTACATTTATATATTAGTCTCAGTTCAATTTTACCACAGTATAATTTTCTTAGTACAAAAAAGAAAGAAGTGCCTCTGACTGCCTGGCACCATAGCGACAGATTCCCATGACTTGACTGAGCTAAATGAAAAAGGAACTTGACTGGTTCACTTCCTGGTATCCGAAGAACGCTTATAGATCATAGAGAATGATAGGGGATTCATCTTTTTTGTGTCCTGTTATGGCATCTTAGAGCAGCGCACTAGTAGTGAGGCATTTTTAATCAGCATTTTGAAGGTTTTTTCAATTCTACTTCTACTATAATTTTTTTTTACATGTCGTTTAAAAATGTAAGTCAATTATGACAACCTGCCCCAAAGCATTACATTGTGAGACAACAGGACAACACACAGAACAAAATCAAATTGACAAAGGTAAAAAATAAATAAATAAACTACATACAGGAATTTAAACAATCATCAAATGATACTTCATACATTGTGACATTTACAGATTTGTTGCTCAGCAGCTTGGTTAGTTTCTTTTTAAAGAAGTAAGGTGTGATGAAAGTGTAAAGTTTAAGAGTCCTTTGCAATTGGTTCCAGTGTTTGGCATTAGAGAACAGTTCTCATGATTCAGTCCAAGGTTCGTCAACAGGTAGGTCATGGCCCTAATTTGGGTCACCAGAGGTATTTAAAGGGTCATGGATATGTGTCAAAAAATAAACATCATACTTAACAACTGTTATTTTTCAACTGTACAAACACAAAGGCCTTTTCTTATTGTTGCTGGAGATATAAATGGACCTCAAGTGACATGGCACAGTGTGGTCCATTGCCTAACACAGGCTGGTATAACCAAACCATTAACCAACAAGCCTGTAAATAACATTAGCACACATTGACGTCCGTTTTACTCATGCTAGTTTAAAACTAGTTAAGGTGTTTTGTGCATGAATGTCACGTCCATTTACATAATTCAGCTGACGCCTTCATCCAGTGCGACTCACAGAAGTGAGTGCATGCATTTACGCACTGGTCCCCCGTGGGAATTGAACCCACAACCTCAAGCATTGCAAGTGCTACGCTACAACTGTCTGGAGGATCTATGTGTAATTCTAAAGTTTGACACAAAGGCGTCGGGGGGGCATGCTGGTCAGACTCAACGTCTCGCCGTGCCACTGCATCTCTGCGGCCAGGAGTTGCCTGGGGGGTCAGCTGTTTCAGCTCCTTCCCAGGGACTCGTTGAGCTCTGTGATTAGTACTGAGGAAGTCTCACAATGTCAAGATAGCTAGTATGATTTGTTAAGTTTGTTACTGACATTTTCTAGGCCAGCAAGGCACCTAGTCATAGTAATTTCATGAAAAGCAAACGGAATGTTGCTTTTTAGCTCAGTAGCAAATAAAAAACATTTGTTGGATCATAGAATTTGTTTTATTGCTGTTAAAATGTAGGCTATTATACAGTATGGCTATTTAAAACATATGTTTGGTAGCTTGTTTATATGACTGGAATTTGGGAATTTTAACGGCCATTTTGGCCGATTTGGTAATACAAATGAGTTGATGCAACAAATAAGCGACTGATGCATTTGTCTATTAGATACAGTAATAGAGTAAACTCTGACAGCCTATTTGCCAACTGTCGTAAGATGTGTTTTTCTACCAGGCCGTACTTCAAAACTATAATTGTAACAAATAGTTCTGCTTTGTATTTTATTATTTCTTAAGATACAGTTGTGCTCATTAGTTTGCATACCCTGGCTGAAATTGTGGTATTAATTTTGAAAATATGACTGATCATGCAAAAAACTGTTTAAAGATAGTGATCATATGAAGCCATTTATCATCACATAGTTGTTTGGCTCCTTTTTAAATCATAATGATAACAGAAATCACCCAAATGGCCCTGATCAAAAGTTTACATACCCTTGAATGTTTGACCTTGTTACAGACACACAAGGTGACACGCACTGGTTAAAATGTCAATTAAAGGTTAATTTCCCACACCTGTGGCTTTTTAAATTGCAATTTGTGTCTATGTATGAATAGTCAATGAGTTTGTTAGCTCTCACGTGGATGCACTGAGCAGGCTAGATACTGAGCCATGGGAAGCAGAAAAGAACTGTCAAAAGACCTGCGTAACAAGTTAATGGAACTTTATAAAGATGGAAAAGGATATAAAAAGATATCCAAAGCCTTGCAAATGCCAGTCAGTACTGTCAAATCACTTATTAAGAAGTGGAAAATTCAGGGATCTCTTGATACTAAGCCAAGGTGAGGTAGACCAAGAAAGATTTCAGCCAAACTGCCAGAAGAATTGTTCGGGATATTATTCCAGGCTGCTCTGGAATAATACAGGCTGCTCTGGAAAAAGACAGTGTGGTTGTTTCAAGGAGCACAATACGACGATACTTGAACAAAAATGAGCTGCATGGTCGAGTTGCCAGAAAGAAGCCTGTACTGCGCCTATGCCACAAAAAAGCCAGGTAACAATATGCCCGACAACACCTTGACACGCCTCACAGCCTCTGTCACTCTGTAATTTGGAGTGACGAGACCAAAACAGAGCTTTATGGGCACAAACATAAGCGCTATGTTTGGAGAGGGGTCAACAAGTCCTATAGTGAACAGAATACCATCCCCCACTGTGAAGCATGGTGGTGGCTCACTGATGTTTTGGGGGAGTTTGAGCTCTAAAGGCACAGGGAATCTTGTGAAAATTGATGGCAAGATGAATGCAGCATGTTATCAAAAAATACTGGCAGACCATTTGCATTCTTCTGCACGAAAGCTGCGCATGAGACGCTCTTGGACTTTCCAGCATGACAATGATTCTAAGCACAAGGCCAAGTTGACCATCCAGTGGTTATAGCAGAAAAATGTGAAGGTTCTGGAATGGCCATCACAGTCTCCGGACCTTAATATCATCGAGCCACTCTGGGGAGATCTGAAACATGTAGTTCATGCAAGACGACCAAAGACTTTGCATGACCTGGAGGCATTTTGCCAAGACGAATGGGCAGCTATACCACCTGCAACTATTACAAAAGACTGCAGGCTGTCATTGATGCTAAAGAGGGCAATACACAGTATTAGGAACTAAGGGTATGCAAACTTTTGAACATGGGTCAGTTCGTTTTTTTCTTTGTTGCCCTGTTTTGTTTTATGATTGTGCCATTCTGTTATGACCTACAGTTGAATGTGAATCCCATAAGAAATAAAAGACGTGTTTTGCCTGCTCACTCATGTTTTCTTTACAAATGGTACATATATTACCAATTCTCCAAGGGTGTGCAAGCTTTTGAGTACAACTGTACATTAGTTCAACAAATTTCTATAACAATTGCCACTCAGAGCATAAGAAACAAGATTCTCTGTTCTGATGAAACCAAGATATAACTCTTTGGCCTAAATGCCAAGAGTCACATCTGGAGGAAACCAGGCACTGCCTGGCTAATACCATCCCTACAGTTAGCCATGGTGGTGGCAGCATAATACTGGGGGGATGTTTTTCAGCAGCAAGGACGGGGAGACTAGTCAAGATTGAGGAAAAGATGAATGAGGCAATGTACAGACAGATCCTTGATGAAAACTTTGCACCAGAACTCTCACTTTAGTGCTACATGATTCTATGTTATTTTATATTGTTGATTTTCACTATTATTCTACATTGTGGAAAATAGTACAACTAAAGAAATACCCTTGAATGAATTGGTGTGTCCAAACTTTTGACTTGTACTCTATTTTGCTTCTTTTATTTTACCTTCATTTGAAAGAGAAAAAGCCAATTGAAACACATTCTGTTTTGCAAGATAGGACGTCTAATAATAGGGATAAGCCATGAAATTATGAAAAAGGCTATGAAAGTAGGAAAATGGCCACAATATTATGATATACTGTACATCACAATGTTTTGTTATAAAAGTTCATACCATTATTTTGACAAGTTGCATTATGAAAACATTTCATAATAACATGCCACTTAAAATAATGTGTTCATTTAATTATTTATTCATATATGTATTTATTACTCCTTTGGTCCTCCATATAATACCATTGTCAAATGTGAGTTCTGATGCAAAACCAGAACAGATCCTCTGGTCTACACTACTAGGCAAACAACTAGTGGTACAATATGAGAGATTGGTGTGACAACGTCAAGGTGTTGTAATCTTGGAATTGCAGAGGGCAACATTTTTCATAGGTTTTTGCTATAATAAATAACAGATTACCAATCTACAACCTTCCTTTAAAGTCCCACCAACAGCGATTGATCTCCAGACCTGAAAGTCCTAACCTTACTGGTTGATTGAAAGGCCAACTAATAAGAGAGGTGCTCACCATCACTGAAATTGGTGACACTATTCGTTATGGATGCTGGTACCGTTTATATTTGTTACGCCGCTCCAATGGCTGAATATTCAATTCAAGGAATGGCTCAATACTTTTGAGCTAACACTTCATGAGAGAAACAGGAACATAAAATGTAGCTAGTACTAGGGATCTGTGGGCTGCTACTCGAGTCAAGCCCTGGTTATGACTGCAAATAATATTGTCAATATAACCCACTCTCACCCCTTGTCAATGTGATGTTGTCACACCGGGTCAGTGTAATTATTGTCACCCTGGCCAGTGTAATGTTGTAACCCAGGGTCAGTGTAATAATGTCACCTGTAGTCAGTGTAATATTGTCACCCATAGTCAGTGTAATATTGTCACCCCTAGTCAGTGTAATCTTGTAACCCAGGGTCAGTGTAATATTGTCACCCCTGGTCAGTGTAATGTTGTAACCCAGGGTCAGTGTAATATTGTCACCCCTGGTCCGTGTAATGTTGTAACCCAAAGTTGGTGTAATATTTTCAGCCCTGGTCAGTGTAATGTTGTAACCCAGAGTTAGTGTAATATTGTCACCCCTGGTCAGTGTAATGTTGTAAACCAGGGTCAGTGTCATATTGTTACCCCTGGTCAGTGTAATGTTGTAACCCAGAGTTAGTGTAATATTGTCACCCCTGTTCAATATAATGTTGTAACCCAGGGTCAGTGTAATATTGTCACCCCTGGTCAGTGTTATATTAAAAATAACTTATGTTTCAATTTGTTACTTGTCTGTAAGGAAACCCATTGCTGTCAAAGCAAATAAAACATTCTAACAAATATCTACTTACAAATGACATGCAATTAAGTGTATAGTTCTTGTCCTTTAAAAAAGCAGTTAGTATATTGCAGTCCTTGAGACCCCATGATGGCTTAAAACTACAGAAATCCCTGATGCAAATGGTGGCCAAAGTGCATGGCATAACAGCAATGAACATGCTAGAGTTATGGGCTATAGAATTATGGTGTACAGAATTAGAGTTAGACAAATTGATTTAGTAAGTGAGTGATTAAGATAAGAGTCAGTGATTGGCCTGTTTGTGTGAAGGAGGCTGGTTTCCTCTGAAGTCTCTGGCCTGGTCTCTTCTCTACCTGTTGGTGAAGTACCTGGAGTAGATCTTGTTGTACATCCCCTGGTTGTCCACCCTGACAGCGTTCCTCAGGTGCTGCCAGAACCAGGGCTCTGCAGCTGCAGTCCGGCGACACTCCACGACACTCCTCCCACAGAGACGCCGCCGCAGACGGAGGAAGTGAGAGTGCAGCAGCACTGGCTCCAGGAGAACCAAGACGATCACGTCCATGTTCTCATCCAGCAGCCTGTGGTGAGCCAGGTACACAGCCATCCTGAAGTTCCCGGACCTGACGTAGGCCTCGGTCAGCACAAACACAGTCTTATGGCTCTGTCTGATGCTCTGGGAGAGGTTGTCTATCAGGGGGACACCGGGGGACCAGTCTCGTTCTTCCAGGCAGAGAGGAAGACGTCTCTCACCCCTGTCTTCCACCCCTGACACCAACTGGTCTCCAGTATTGTAGGTTATGAAGGCATCATAGAGGTCTGTGTCTGTGGTTGTTGACCTCAGGGAATGGTAGCCCTTTAGCTTCGCCCTCAGGTAGTAGAGAATATAGGAGACATCCCAATAAAACAAATGTGCTGCCATAGTGATGACCATGGTGACCATTATCAAGGAAGTGTAGAGGGAGTAAATCAGGAAGGCTGTGTTGTCATTTATGCATTCCTCAATGTCAAATAGTATCACTGGTTGGCCTTTCCTATTGGCTGGCATATTACAGATCACCTCAGTAGTCAGTCTGGGGATCTTAATGTCATTGTTTTTCTCAATCCATAGGATAAACTCTATTACATCACATGTACACTGGAATGGATTACCTAGCAAGGACAAGGTTTTCAAGAGTGTTTTCAGGGCCCCATTGAAAAGTTGTCTGGTTGATGATGGTCAGTTGGTTGTGGCTGAGGTCAAGTGTATGAAGGGTGTAAGTATCCTTCAGAAATCCATCAGAGAGTTGAGAAATATGATTGTGGCTCAAGTCAAGAATCTGAAGGGAATTTGTGAAGGTTGAGAGATTTGCTGATACATTTTTCAAAGAATTATAGCTTAGATCCAATATATTTAGATGTTGGAATCTAGTGAGTATATCCCAGTAGAAATTGGTGAGCAAATTATTACTGATGCATAATTTTTTAAGGGTATGTGGTAGGTTTTCATATACTCCTTCTGGGATCTTATCAATGCGGTTGAATGAAATATCCAGATAGGTCAAATTGTTTAGCTTTTCAAAAAGGCTGTGATATAACTCATCATTCTCTTTCCATAATGTGGCCAACAAATTATGGTGAAATTGAAGCTCTTCCAAAGACTCGCTTTGCATCCCCTTAGTGGTTAATCTAAAAATGTTATTGTATGACATATTTTGTACTTTCAAAGATACTAGATTTGTCATGAAATTTAAATTATGTGTCACACCAGACACATCAAAATAGTGATTGTTGTAGCTTAGGTCTAGTACTTCTAGTTTCTTTAACTCGTTGAAGGCATTGTCATAGGCCAAGTCTATCTTGTTATGGGACAGATCCAGATATTTTAGGTCTGGTAATGTTGTGAACTCTGTTCCATTAAGAGCTGCAGAAAATCAATTTCTTGATAAGTTAAGACATGCAATATCACCATAGCCCTTAAACTGCTTTGGGGAAATTAAGAAGATATTATTTGAATTAAAGTATCAACACTCTTCCATATTTGAAGCACTCCGGGTTGACAAGAACTTGATTTATCCCAAAAGATTCACTTCGATTTAAATGACAACCAGCCAGGGATGTGGACAACACTGACTTTAAGTCCCTTTCTATACCAGAACCTGGGGACTCATTCCCCACTGAAAGTGGATAAAGCCTGTTTTCTGCAAGATATATGAGTTTAATGTTTAAGAAATTACTGAAAATTGTGGATTCAGAATGAACTATAAAGTTCCAAGGTTCAGCATTGACAGATTCTTTAGTTCTTCAAGTGGCTTAAGTTGTTCTAAATGTATTTCCCTAAAAACTAAACCCTCCATATGTAATGTTCTAAGGGACACCAATTTTGAAAAGTGTTTTGAAAGGTTTATGGTTTTTGGGTAAGACCATCGGCTCATAATTATATGACAAATCTATTTTTTCTAGCCTTGGTAGATAGCTAAAAAAGTCTCCTTCAGTGATAACTTTAGACAGTAAATTATAAGACAGGAACAGATATTTAAGATTGGTTAAACTCTGAAACCAGGATTTGTTTATAAAATGGAGTGAGTTTCCTGCTAGCTGCAGTGTTTGTAAGTGAGTTAGGCCATGGAATGCACCAGAATGAATATCTAGAGAACCGTTAAAACAGGGAACACACGGATACGGAGCATTGGAGCATCTCGGACAGTTTCCCTGTAATTCAAGGACTTTTAGTTGGGTTAGTCCAAGGAAATCGGCTTTAGTAATTATATGTATCAGGTTAGATTCAAGACGTAATGTTTGAAAAGAGCTTGGCAGATGCTTCGGAACTTCAGTTAAATTATTAAAAGACAACATCAAAATTGTCAAGTAGGTCAAGTCTGAAAAGAAGCTGTTTCTAATAGTAAAAATATTTCCACAGGGATTCCAGAAATAACAGTTTCTCGATAAGTCGAGTTCTTTCACTTGATTTATAGCAGAGAGGTTACACATATTCAAATGTATGTTGTTATTTTTCAAAATGAGCTTCTCCAGGCTGGGTGGGAGATTTTGAGGAACTTCAATAAGGCCATTGCCATTAAGCCTCAGAACCTTCAGGTTAGTCAGATGTTTAAAGGCCCCTTGTGCAATGTGGGGTTTATGTTTCTTGTTGACCCAGTTGAGATTGAGAAGCGTCAGGTTCTCCATCTTAGAAAATGCATCCAGAGATATATTGTTGATGGTGTTTTCTGATAGGTCCAGCACAGTAACGTTCCTGGTGATTCCAACTGGTATCTTCTTCAGTCGACGTCCCTCATAGTTAGAGATGATGTCATTGGTGATATTGGTTGTATTGACCACAACATCACATGGAAACTGCCGTGGCATCCATGTGCATGATGTAGGAAGGACCACGAAGTGACACAGGAACAATGGTGGCAAATGTGACCAGCAAGTGTCAGCAGCCTGTAAGTATACAGTACAAACATGTGAGGGAGGAAATATAATCATACACAAATTAAACAAGGTAGATGTTTTTTATACTGGATTCTAGCTCACCAGCAGTACTTCAATGATTTATATAACCATTTCTGTTGTACAGATCTACTCTGTTGCAATAGCTTTGTGATGGTGTGCATATTTTCAGAGTATTCATTTCAGGATACTGGTTAACAACTCTCTGCTTGTCTACAATACATGCTGTGAGTGTAATATAAGTGTAATTTATGTTAGAACTAATTCTTCTTTCCCTTTGAAATTTATTTGCATCACAAAAATCAATATCCTAAATAGAATTTTTGATCAATTTAAATTAAAATAGTAGCTTGAATGGTTCTAACTTACCATATTATATACTGTTGATCTCTTGTGAATTTTGGAAATCCTATTAAAATATGTTGTGCCTCCTTATCCTCTGGATTGTTAGTTACCAGTAAAACATTTCTAGATTTCTGTGCGCTTTCATTGCTGTGGCTGAGAAAAGTGCAGACAGCATTTCGGGGGGATTTCCGATATCATTGTGTGAAATGTAATAACTGAAGTCCACTCTACACAATTGTGCAGGAAGTGCAACTCAATTTCCCAATGCAGCTACTGCTACCACTCTGTCCCCCTGTCAAAGATCACACAATAACAAAGGTCAATATAAACTACCAGTCAACATTTCTGTCCTGCCAGTGAAGTCAGTCGGTCATAACGGTTAAAAACATTATGACCACTCACAGGTGTAGCGAATAATGTTGATCATCTCCTAACATGGGCACATGTCAAGGTCTGGATAGAGTAGACGGTAAGCGAACAATCAGTTCTCGTAGTCAATGTGTTGGATGCAAGAGAAATGGGCAGGTGTAAAAAACAGACTTTGACAAGGGCCAAAATGTTGTGGCCAGACGACTGGATCAGAGCATGTCTGAAACGGCAAGGCTTGTGTGATGCTCCCAGTTAGTAGTGGTGAGTACCTACCGACAATGGTCCGAGGAGGGACAAACCACAAACCGGCGACAGGGTGTTGGGTGCCCAAGGCTCATCGATGTGCGAGGGCAACAAAGGCTATCCTGTCTGGTCCGAATCAACAGAAGGTCTACTGTGGCACAAGACACAGAACATTTTAAAGATGGTTACGGGAGGAATGTGTCACAACACACAGCGCATCGCACCCTGCTGAGTGTGGGGCAGTGTAGTCGCAGACTGGTCAGAGAGCCCATGATGACCCCTGCCCACAGTCAAAAGCGCCTGCAATGGACACACAAGCATTGGAACTGGACCTTGGACCAGTGGAGAGTCGCCTGGTCCAATGACTCCTGTTTTCTTTTACATCACGTGGACAACCATGTACGTGTCTATCGCTTGCCTGGGGAAGTGATGGCACCAGGATGCACTGTGGGAAGACGACAAGCCAGTAGAGGTAGTGTGATGCGCTGGGCTATATTCTGCTTCGAAACCCTGGGTCCATGTGGACGTCAATTTGAAATGTGTCACCTACCAAAACATCGCTGCAGACCAGGTACACGCCTTCATGGCAATGGTATTCCCTGATGCCAGTGGCCTCTTTCAGCAGGATAATGCACCCTGCCACACTGCACACATTATTCGGGAAGGGTTTGAGGAACATGATGAAGAGTTCAAGGTGTTGATCTGGCCTCCAAATTCCCCAGATCTCAATCCGATTGAGCATCCGTGGGATGTTCTGGACCAACAAGTCCGATCCACGTCGGCTCCACCTCGCAGCTTACAGGAATTGAAGGATCTGCTGCTAATGTCTTGGTGCCAGATACCACAGGACAACTTCAGGGATCTTGTAGAGTCAATGCCTCGGAAGATCGGCACTGGTTTGGCGGCAAGCAGAGGACCAACAGCATATTAGGCAGGTGGTCGTAATGTTTTGGCTCAACAGTGTAAATTGGGAGCTTCCACTACACAGGGGTTGAATACCAGTACATAAAACATCTTTCTGTTTTTTTATTTTTCTTAGAAATATTCCCCTACATAAAACCAATGTCACCATACAATTATTGACTTTGAGAGTCTGTGTTTTAAAATGACATTTCAAACAGAACAAAGCGTATTGCCTGATTCAATCTTGAACTCTCTGGATGCTGTTGTGGAGTTGCTGCTATGAGGCTAGACCAGGATTGTAAATTGGACATCACAAAATTAAAATATATCGTATAAAGTATGTAATCACATAATTACTAGATTGAATTGTTGTTTAGAACAAGGAAAAAAGAAATATGTTAAAAAAAGTTAAAAGTGGAGAGTACTGTATATCAAATGGCAAAAATACTCCAAATCTCTGCCCGTAGAAAGCACACAAACGTAACAATGTTCTTGACTTAAGAGCAATGAATAGCCCAATGAGTTACGTACTGTGGGTTTCAAATACAGTAATATTGCAGTTAGACCAACTGATATAGTTAGTCCTACTGAAAGGGGCTGATGTGTGTAACAGCTTTATTTGTCCATTCATGTGAGAAAGCTGGTTTCCTCTGAAGTCTCTGGCCTGGTCTCTTCTCTACCTGTTGGTGAAGTACCTGGAGTAGATCTTGTTGTACATCCCCTGGTTGTCCACCCTGACAGCGTTCCTCAGGTGCTGCCAGAACCAGGGCTCTGCAGCTGCAGTCCGGGGCCACTCCAGGACACTCCTCCCACAGAGACGCCGCCGCAGACGGAGGAAGTGAGAGTGCAGCAGCACTGGCTCCAGGAGAACCAAGACGATCACGTCCATGTTCTCATCCAGCAGCCTCTGGTGAGCCAGGTACACAGCCATCCTGAAGTTCCCGGACCTGACGTAGGCCTCGGTCAGCACAAACACAGTCTTACGGCTCTGTCTGATGCTCTGGGAGAGGTTGTCTATCAGGGGGACACCGGGGGACCAGTCTCG
>JACXGI010017886.1:0-13905 GCA_016801175.1 Esox masquinongy
AGTTCCAAAAAATATTGAAATTGTCAATAAACCTTATCCCATGGTTGAGGCATGCCGATGTCAGCCACGTATTCAGCCCAAGGAGTCTGCTAAAAGATTCAATTCCTTTCCCCAAGGTTGGAATGGGGCCTGAGATGAAAACATGTTGTTGAAAGTTGTTTATTTTCTCCAGTAGCATAGAAAAATACTTTTTCAGGATGAGAGCCAGTTTTCCTTTGTAGAATGTCAAAAGACCCCGTGTGGATAATAATCTGCATGTTGCTTGGATGTGTAGAGAGAATAACTGACAACATTTCTTTTAGCTCTCTGACCGATGTGTCAGCCATGGTTAGGTTTTCAGTCTTTGCCATTCTAATATGCTTGGTTATGTCGTCCCCAATCAAGGTAGTATCTGGCTTATCAGATGTGGAGTTAGCAAAGTTTCTTCTTTCCCTCGTCCAATCAGTGGTTTTAGGGCTATTTCTTGGATTTTGGTTAGCCCTAATGCTAGTGTTGTGGTTAGCTCTTGTATTCACTCTTGGAGAAGTTGGATAGACATATACTCTACACAGACACTGATTCAGTGATCGTTGTCACACACCACGGGGATTGGGTACCCCCACTGGGGCCATTCTTGGGTGACTTGACCGATGACTTATCAGATGGTGACAGCATCGCTCAATTTGTTAGTGGTGGGCCAAAGACATACGGTTACAAAACAGTTAAAGGTCTGACCTGTCTCAAAGCAAAAGGCATTACACTCAACAGCTACACCACAACCATTGTTAATTTGATGCTAACACGACTGGTTGATAACTTTGTACGAAGCGAGGGTGGTGATGATGAGCACGTCCTTGCTAATGCAGACACAATTGCGAAAGATAAAAGAACGTTCACATTGAAAAACCGAGTAGTGTCTAAGTGTTTCAGAGTTGTTTACAAGCATGTACTGCTCCTTGATTACAGCACAAGGCCTTACGGGTACTAAATCACATTCTAGGATGGATAGCGGTTTTGACCCGCGACTTCAACACCCATTCAGCTGTGTCATTAGTGGCCCAGTAACTCGGGTAAAACATATTTTGCGAAGATATTGTTAGATAATGCTGATGTTGTTTTCTCCAAAGAAATTCAGAATATCGTCTGGGTTTATTCATGTTGGCAACCGCTGTATGACGAAATGTTGAAGGTGAGGGAGATTACTTTTATGGAAGGTCTACCAACATCGCTGTGTGATGACAATCTGCTACCGATTCAGAAAAACAACCTTTTAATTATTGACGATTTAATGAAAAGTGCATCAGAGAGTTTGGAGATGGAGAGAGTTGTCACACAATATTCACACCACCATAACCTGAGTGCAATTTACCTTGTCCAAAACATGTTTCTTAAAGGCAGATCTAGTAGAACTATTAACTTGAACACAAACTACCTCATCTTGTTTAAAAACCCCCATGACAATCAACAGATTAGCATTTTAGGCAGACAAATATACCTCGGTCTTTCTCGGTTCTTCATGGACAGTTTTAAAGACGCAACACATCCACCTTTTGGTTATTTACTTATTGACTTTAAAGCTACAACACCAGAAGACTACTGTCTGAGAACGGGGTTGTTTTCAGGGGATTGGCCTGTCGTGTACGTTCCTAAGAAAGTTTGATCATGTCTAAACGCATTCGTAGAAATTAACCACTTTTGAAGATGCTATTTAAGGCAACGGCAAGTGAAAGAAAAGTTATTTTAGAATCAGCTTCCACTGACCTCATTCTTTCACTCTGTGAAATAGGGCTTAATCTAAGGCGCGGAAATATACCCTTAACAGAATCGCAGCTCCGAAAAGTAAAGAGACAAAAAGCCAACATTATATACATGTCTAGAAAGAACACTTTAGTCGCAAAGAAAAAAAAAAACATCAACCAATCTGGAGGTTATCTACTACCGTTACTAAGCGTTGCAGTACCTTTCCTATCCAGTCTAATTGCATCGAGGCACGGTTAAACAACATGGATCATGCTCAGAAAATGTTTCTGGTGCCACAACATCAGTTAGAAAAACTGCGAGAATCCAAAACGACTAGCACCGTGTGGAAGATGGAAAATGTTCGTGATTCATCAGAATAAAACTTCTCAGAGTCGTTCGTATAACAGTTGAATATTTCAAGTTTAATTTCATGGATCCACGGGAACAATCATCACAACATGACAGAGAATGAGTACAGAGACCAGCAGAGTAACGTCATGACAGATTGTTCTGATTATGCATTTCAAGTTTCAAGCTTATATTCTCTTCCAACAGTACAGATGACGGAATTAGCATTCGCAGAATGTACGTACAAGGAATAGTCACCACTATGAGGTAGTCTAAAAATGCAAGGTTACTCAAACTAACTCCAGGAGGCACAGAAAATCATAGAATGTCGGTTGCCCAGACAACCCGGTCAAAGGCTGAGGTATATCAATCTGGACAGTTACTATATGGGGACTTTAGTTAACTATGCTCTTCCCAATAAGGAATAGAGCTCTGTTCACCTGTAGGATATAAGTAATAATAACCCCCTGCTGTTAAAGAGCTTCCTCCTAGAGAACATTTTATCTAGGAGGAAAAAGATTGGGCAGAAGTGAGGCTGGTGCAGCAGGCCTACCGGACGGGTGTCTAAAGATGCCGTCGGCCCTGGCTGCACAGCTGGCTGTCACCCAGGTTTGTTTCTCAGCCTCGGTGACAGAGGTCTGCAGTTCATGGATATGGTCGGCAGTGGTACCTGGACACAAATTGACATGTTTAGTAGCAGAATGAGTCACGGCAGCAATTAAAGGCATTTGCGCAGCCTCTTTTGCCGCTTTGTCGGCCATGGAGTTACCTACGAACACCCTGTCGTTACTACCTGTATGCGCAGGGCATTTGATTATGGCTAGCTGCGAGGGCTGCATAATAGCACTGAGCAAATCGCTGAACTGTGAAGAGTTAGTGATACGTGTACCAGTTGAGGTTAAAAACCCCTGGCACATCCAGAGGATGCCAAATCACTGGCTACTCCGGTGGTATACCTGGAATCACTATAGATGTTCACTGATTTCTGGGAAGCAAGAACACAAGCTCTAGTTAGTGCAACAAGTTCAGCTTTCTGAGCAGAGAAATCGGGAGGCAATCTACCTTGTTCAATGATACCCTGTTTGATCGAGATGATGGCATACCTTGACTGTAGTCCAGACCCATTGGCCATCCTTGTTGAGGAACCATCCACAAAGAACTCCAGTTCGGCACCTGGGAAAGGAGTATCCTGGAAGTCAGGGCGGGGTTTAGTTTCTTTGGCAATATAGTCAAGGCAAGAGTGGTGTTCTCCATCTTCTTCGGTGGCCATGCAGGCTGCTGGGTTGACCGTGTTGCATCGTTTGATGGTGACATTTGGAGCTGTTAAAATAATGTCATACCCGGATAGCCTATGGGCTGTCACGTGCTGTGTTCTTGGTTCGAGTAAGGTTGCAACATTGTGGGTAACATGCAGGGTGATCTGACCCCCCTGGGTTAGACTTGCTGAAGTCTTCAGTGCGAATGCTGCTGCTGCCAGGCCCTGGTCACAAGTGGGCATTCCCCTCTGTGGCCATTGTGTTTCTGGATTAGGACTGCATTTGCAAACCCCCTCTTTTCTGCTGTGTAGAGGTCGAAGGGTTTGGTGTATTCTGGCAACCCCAGAGCTGGAGCTTGCTGTAGAGCCAGTTTAAGTTCAGTGAAGGTGTGCAGAGCGTCGTCATGCCAGACGAGGCGTTCACTGTCATCGACGTCCAGGTCGCGTAGTGTGTGAGACAGCCTGGCATACTCTGGGATCCACATCCTGCTGTACCCCGTCATACCCAGGAAGGTTGCCAGCGCCTTCTGTGTCCTTGGCTGTGGGCAGGCAGAGATGGCAGACATACGGTTTGTAGAGAGACGTTTCTCACCCCCTTCCAATACGTGACCCAGATACATTACCCCTTTGTCCTTGAGACCTTGTGACCCTTTCTCTCCAACGTTTGCAGAAGGGTTATGGTGTCTTGGATAGAGGTTTCTTCGGAAGGTGAGGCAAGTAGGAGGTCGTCGACATACTGTATCAGGGTGCTTCCCCCTTTCAAACAGACATCGGCCAGGTCTGCAGCCAGCACTCTATTGAAAATGGATGGAGACTCACGGTAGCCTTGGGGCAGTCTGGTGTAGGTGTAGTGTTGGCCCCAATAGGTAAAGGGAAAGTATGGCTGTGAATCTGGGTGCAGAGGTATAGAGAAAAATGCTGAACACAGGTCAGTGACAGTGTACCACTTTGTGTCTGTTGGAATGGAAGACAGAATGGTGGCAGGGTTAGGTATCACTGGGAACTCAGCCTGAACCACATCATTTAGAGGTCGTAGATCCTGAACCATTCGATAATTCCCTGTGCCCACTTACTTCACCGGCAGGAGGGGTGTGTTGTATGGGCTGATGATTGGGGTGAGCACATCCTGTTGCCGCAAGTCTTCAAAGGTAGGTTCAATTCCTGCCTCACCTTCAGGTGATATCCGGTACTGTCGCACTCGAGGGCCGTCCATGTCGGGTTTCAGAATGATGCAGACACTTGGAGCAGAGCGGATGAGTCCTACGTCGTTTGGTCCTGTCGACCAGACATCCCCCTTCAGCATCTTCAATGATTTTCTCCACTTCAGGACGCATTTCTGAAACCACATACTGTGTAGAGACCAGGTGCTTCTCATAAATTGCAGAGTCAACAGTGTTAACAACACATCGGTATCCTGACATTCCTTCATGAACTGTAGTTTTCCATTGTGTGTTTGGCATTGGTGACCATGTTGTCAAATTGTCAAACGTTTTCAGCATTTTCCCCACATCAGCAGCCCCTTTGGTGACTGCCAGGGTAATGTGTGGATGTCTTAGTGGATCAGTGAAATACCTTGCCTGTTAATCAGGGTTGAGAGAGACTGTTGCTCCGATACCTTGTTTTCCAATGTACAAGTGGGATGTGGTGATGATGGAGCTCCTTCCAAGCCAGCCTTTCGCCGTTTCTGCATACAGGTTCTGTAAAGATTCATGGTCGTACAAAAGGGTCATGTGTAAACTGTTGAGATTAAAGTGGAATTGGGAAGACATATCCTTCAGTGGTGGTCGGTTCAACAGTGACTCCACAGTTTGTCATAAGACAATCTGTTGAAAATGATTTGGACTCATCAATTCGCAATACACTGTTGAAGCCTGATATGGATGTATATGAGAAAGCTAAAAGATACTCTGCCATTTTACAAAGATTTTTGCCTGTTGTGAGACAGGGAGCTTGACACAAATACACTGACTTTAAGTCTACCGGGTCTGAGACTGGGCCTGATGTAGTAAACATGACTGAGACTAAGCAAACTGTTGACCAAAATGTTAACCTTGTTGATGAAATTTTGGATAATGTGCCTGCGAGGCATGGGAAGAATGTGGAATATATTCTTAATAGAATGCACAGGTCTAAAGATTTGACGTCATGGACTTCAAATGGTGAATTCATTTTCAAAGGAGAGATCATCATGTGTTCGCACCTGTTGGATCTGGTTAAAAGTGTGACAGCAACCAATAAAATTGCTGACACTAGAAGGCCATTGGGGTGGGGGGAGTTTTTAGAGGCCATGGCATGACTCAACATGCCTTTTACAACTATTCCAAATGAGCTTGTAAGGTGTAAAATCAGTTTGTATAAACAAACGTCTGGCGACACAATGGATGATTTAGCCACTCCCCCAGCAACTGGTTATCAACCAACCAAAGCTTTCTTTGTACCCCCTACCACGGACCACACAAAATGGCTTCCATTTTAATGTGTTTTTATTGTATGCTTTTTTATAATTTGTGATTCATTGTCAGTGTATGTTTTACCTTGAATAATTGTTGTATGAAAAAACTATGTAAACATTGATGTGGTTTTACGATTGGTTTTATTTTTCAATAATAAAGCTGACATACACATGACTTACTTTTCTATTTCTTCAACAACCATGACACAAATTAAAAGATTCACAAGATTGAGCATGTTGTACGCAATTAAACATTTGCTTATCACGCTTACTCTGGTACATCGTAGATACAAACTTTGAGACTAGCACATCATTTTTTCATAAATCATCAATATAAAAAAACATAGAATCTTTATAACTCAGACCTCTTGTCATTAGATAGAGAAAGAACACAATGTTGTCCACACGTGGTTGAAATCATGTCCTGGACTTGTTTTGAACTGTATTCCACATTCTCACAGGTTTGCAAAAAGGCACTGATTGACTTGGGAAAATGCGGGGGGTTTCCAAAACTGTCATAAAACCTTCCAATGCCATCGTCTGTTATGTAAATAGCCAGCCAGTGCTCCCCGGGGTGATTGCTCGGGTGTGTATTAACAATCATCATTGATGCAACATCTCGGACTGGTCCACTAGGTAGTTGGTCGCATGCCAGCACACCATAGAAATTAGTCCTAGATGAAAATTGGTTCAGCACACCGGTCAGCTCTGCGGTATTCATTTCCACACCGTTTTCCTAATAGTAGTCAACCAAGACTTGTCGCCAGTTTGACACTTCGATAATGGAGTCAAAAATTGAATAAACAACCAAATTAATTGTTTGGGGCAGTGGTTGTCTGAACCTCAACTCAAGTCATACATTCCCTGACTTGATCAAGGATAGGTGCTGACCGCATTCCTCATCCGGTGCACAGTTGAGTGCATAAAGGGCATAGCCGTGTAAGAAGTCAGACCTGTCAATAGCCAAGGCTTGGTCCTTTAGGTGTTTTCCTGAAGCTAAGGCCAATTGGTAAAACTCACGCACTGCTGACCCCATTGTGTAATTTGGTTGGAATGGTTTGCTAGGAAATTGCTGACATCTACATACTAGCCATAAACTACAAATTATAATGTTTGAAATTAAATGGATTCTTTGTGTAACTTCCTGTAAAACTGTCATTGTCCACCAATCCAATGACAATACATTTAGGCAGAGGTCCTAAAAATAGGTTTTCCTGGTTGCAAACGCGACTCCCTGCCGGTAAACTAGATGTCTTCATACACACTCTTTCAATTGGGTACTTGGCAGTGGTTGAGAGTAGCGCTTGAGCGTGTCCAAGTTTCACGGCTGGTGAAACAGACACTTTCTTGACAAATAGTGACGCAGATAATATATGCAAACGATAACGCACATCCCCTGCCCCCATAAGACAGAACTTGTCTTTACCGCGGACCATCCTAACCTTTATGTCAACGCCGTTTAACATGGGTTTCTCTTGAAAGAAGATATCACTATGAACAGGGCCGATCATTTCAAATGTTGTACTATCCGCTGAATGGGCAGCCCTTTTCGTGAGTCCATGGTTCTCGCCTGCAGGGTCCATAACATCCATGTGACCTGCGGCGTCCTTGTAAAACAAACCAGCTGAAAACTGTCTTTAATGTATTACATCCATAATTCAGAATGCTGTCTATAACGGCTCTGTAGGGGTATGTGTTGCTACTCTGGCTAATTAAACGATCACCCAAAGAGACATCCACTTGTGAAAATATGGTGGCTATCGGGTAGTTGATAACCCCAACAAGTGCTCCGGCATCAATATTAGTTCCGTCTGGTTTAGTGACTTTTACAAGTAGGTACAACAAAGTTTTGTTTAGATCAACGTAGTCTTCGCCATTTCCTGCAATAAAGAACTCCAGAGCGGATGCATCTGATATTGCTGACAGGGTCGGTATTTCAATGTAGGTATTTTTCTCAATAGATGTCTGTGTGAAAAGAACTGTGAATAAATCCAACTCTGTTTTCATACATTCACCAGACATACGGTGTAGGAGTGCCATCTTCCTAAAATATGTTCTTAATTAACCTTGCGGTGTTCCCTTTGAGTGTCCTCCGAGCTGTATGTCTTCTTTTAACCGTGGCTCTTGTTTTTGTCTCATTCTTGCGTTTTTTACTCTTTGGTAGGCTCCTCCTACCAGGTGGTCTCTTTCTAACACCTCGAGTCATAACCATCAATCCAGATCCATCCTGCTGTTTTGTTTGGCATGCCATAACACTGCTGACAACATCACCAACCATATTTCTCACTGCATTCTTCAAATGTGGTTTTGCTATTGAGAACCCACGCTTCAACAAAGGTATTGCCATCCGGAAAAGCCCTCGGAAAAGGCCCCCTAGACCAGCCCCATACATTGCAGCGCTACCATGATACCCCGGTAAACCGTTACCGGCCTGTGTTGTGAAGTATTCAACATACCTTTGAGGATCATCGTAGGGTTTCTGAGGCTGCATCTTATCGTCTAAAAGATTGTTTGACGGGTCTGAAGTGTAATTTTGCAATCACCTTTCCCACTACGAATGAAACCAGCTGATTCTGATCAGATTTTACTTCAATACAGATCTCATCAAACTGACTCTTACTAAGAGGTACGTAGTGTGGCTTGTAGTAAGTCACTGTGAGAAATTTGTTCTTTTTCCCTGCAATATGTACAGTTCTCAACAGCGGGACATGACTGTCACCGACTCGTTGATAATCAGTTATATCTGTGTACATGTATAGGGTGTTAAACCCTGCCAGAATATCTGTGGGGAATGGTCCGTGCCATGGGGCGTACCACCGATCACCTGGTTTTAAGCCTAATATCTGTTCCAGTTTTGCACTAAATTTCAAACTAAAATGGGGCTCACCTTTTAGAAACATTCTATTTCTAAATTCATCATTCCCCGCCCATACACCATGTGGTTTTATATAAATGTTGACCTCTGCCACTAGTTTTCCTAAGCCGCTGTAATAACCAATGCTGAGTTCATATTTCCAAGTTTTGTCGTGTTTCGAGTCATGTAGTTCAAATGCGTTTTCACCCCATATAAAAGTCTTTCACGTATGCGGGTATTGGAATTCTATCAAAGATACTTCCCAATCACCTTTGGCAAATTTTGTGGTATAGCTCGAACTCGAATTGTTTGGATAGACATGTCTCGACGAGTTACTGGGCAGCGTTATGTAGAAAGCGCCATCACCCATGCTGATCGCTGTCAATGTAAATGACGTGATCCTGCAAATCCTGGAGGATTTGTCCAGTTTCTAGGTCAAGGACTTGTTCCGATGGTATCCAGCTGTTGAATTTCTCAGGCCAGCCTAGTCATTTCACAAGACTCATTTTCTTCCCTTTCTGTACTTTCTCATCCAGAACTGCTTCCACTTTAAAAGTTTTATCCTTAGCCACGATTATTTTCAGTAATTCCTGTTCATAAAAAGTCCAAACTATCACATCACCATCGTAATCTTTTATTCTATATACAGGAGGTACCCGAGGAATGCATTCTGTTATTGTAAAATATTTATCTGTGTACCCTTTTTCATAGCCTTTTGTAAACGCTCCTCTCAACTTTGAGAGTCTCACAGTATCCCCAACCCGGAACTTGTAACTTTGATGACCATTTCTCATTATTGTTGTACCATACAGGTTCTTGAGAACTAGTCTAACATTTTCTTCACAAACATCCGCAGGCTTCATCCTAATAGACCGATTGTAGCTATGGTTGTATCCATGAAATAAATCTTGAATAACCTCAACATAGCGATGAGTGTTGGCAGCTGTGAGATACCTCCACATTCGTGATTTAATTGTTTTATTAAATCTCTCAATGATACTCGCTTTGACATCATTTCCTGTAGCAAAATGTTTTATGTTGTACTTCTTCATTAACATTTCAAAATGTGAATTAAAAAACTCCTTACCCTTGTCCGTTTGGAATTTTTGTGGTGTCCTTCCTTCTTTTAATGTCTTCAAATGCTCGCTTTACCTCGATAGCTCCTTTATTTCTCAGCACACGAATCCATGCGTATTTGCTTAATACATCTATGCATGTCAACATAAATTTCATGTTATCTTTTCCAGCACTCATGTCAACCAAATCCAGCTGAAATTGTGAATTTATATCATGAACAATAACTCTATTTCTTTGAAAATGTATAGCTACAGGCCTGTGTAGCATGTATGTATCCTGGGCGAGTACCCAGTCATTTGCCTCGCCATTTTTGTGGATCTCCCCGGTTTTCTCCAAGTACGCTCTTTTCAAACCCTCTCTACCCACATAAGCACCAGGGTTTGCTGGCTCGTAGTAAATACTTTTCATAACTTGTTCAGACATCATAGAGCATTTGGGCAATAATGAGAAGTAATACATGTTTAACATTGTTTTATTTGAGTTTTCGAAATTACACGTCATCCAAGAAATTCAGAAAAGTTACACAAGCATTCTACATCCACAGCATCAACAATTTTATCACACAAACAGCTGTTACATACGTAAACAAACATAACAGGTGCCCAATTTTAAAGTCTTTGTTGTCAGCATTTGAAAATGTTAGAAGTTTATACGTATATAAGTTTATAGTTGTTTAGAGCCTTTGATTCAACACCGTTTGACAACAATTGCAGCCAATCATCAAATGTGTTCCTGAACGTTTCCATATGCTTGTTCAGATTATTAAAACGTTTTATACCAACATGGTCTCGGTTATTAAAAGGTCTACAAACTTCAATACCGCTCTTGATAGCATTGTGCATCAACTGTTTAATCGCTAAACCCACATAGGATTTGTTTAGATACATGTAAACACGACAACTGAAGTTACCCATCCTTAGACAACAGACTCTTTGCTTTCGTCACACCAAGATGCTATTGTGTCGCATACAGCTTCCTCATTAAATTTATCCATGTATTCATCCCTGTTCTCACTCAGTCTCTGTGTGTTCAGCTCCAACTTGAGCTCATGCAGAAAGTTCTCAGCGGCCACGTGAACTTCGGTCAGTGGTGCATGAAACCCCGATGCGTTCAAAGCCATGACCAACACATGTTTCAGTCGCGGTGTTAAAACTGTCTCCACGATGTCATCATAAAGGGTCTCAAAAAATAATCAGGTGGATCGAGACAAGAATGTCTTCTCTGGCTCGGGTGGTCCACTTCACATCCGATGCATGCTTTGTGGAGAATAGCCGCAACAACGTTTTCCAGAATCATACCCAATGTTGCTTTGATGATCTTTAAAAAAAAAAAAAAAACACCTTTTGGTGCAAGGTGTTTGTCCATTTTCTGATAACTCTTGTTAGCATTTGAAAGGTATGACAGATTAAAAGGTCCTGACTGATCACCAAACCGGTCAAGCTAATGGTAGTTTCTTGTTTGGTATGCCGGTGGAATCGAGCTGTCGGGGTCCGGGGTTCCGTAGAATGCTTCAGCGTTGTCATCCCAGGCGTCACACAGCCAGTCTTCAGCCTTGGGTTCTTCAATCTCCAGGTGGTTGTAATCTTGAGACATGTTTCGTAAATTCTTACGACTGCTTGATAATCACAGGCGGTCTGTCAGTTTTTATGCTGTGTTGAGGACTGTGTTAGTTTAAGGCAGGGCTTCAGGGTCTTACGTCAGTCAAACAGTCCGCAGTTGCAGTCACAATCTAACCTGCTGACATTTTCTGGAAATAGTTCCAATCTAACAGAGTTATACTGTTTCATTCCCTGGACAACTTTAAACAGTACATCTACCGTATTGTGGGTGCCCTGTTTTGGCCCCAAATAAATCACTTTTCGAAAGGTGTTCCATAAACTGGCATTAAAAACCATTTGGTCAGTCACACCAGCCTTAAACTCTTGGCATTTGGGTAATTCATAAAATGCAACCTCCGGTATCTCTGGGTTGAAAATATATCCACTGATCCGACCGTCATCCAACTTCCATTCCCATGCCATCATATCCTGGTGTAGTTGATGGATTCGGGTTAAACTCTGCATCGGTTTCTTCGGGGCTGGCATGTTGATTGCGTCTCTGCTGTCCATTTGTAATCTCTTGCCGACTCGCTGAGCTGCGGTTAAGCTGTTAGCTTTCAATGGTGTTTCACCCAAAACGCTGATCGCTACACAAGCCGCCATGGTTTGTAATGTGTAGGTAACTTTACTCAGTCAATACTGAATAACCATCACAGGGATCTGTGTGGTTTAAATACACAGACCACGGCAATCAGCCCATAAAACATGAAAGGTTAACACCCACCGGTTGTAGGACATCTGTTGTAGCACTTATCGGAACATAAAATGCCGGGGGGTTATAGCATTGCTGAACCCTGGCGACCCATTTGTTAAACACCAAACATTTTGCCGCTGATATAACACTTATTAATTGCCTGGGAATTTAACATTCCGGAACCGTAAGACACCATTGTTAAACATCAAACATGGACACAACAATGCAATCATAAATTACGAAGTCACCAGACATGCATAGGTCATTCCGGAAGTCCCGCCCTAACACACGTCATACAGGAAGTCCATACATCACACCGGAAGTCCCACCCAGCAAACCGGATGTCCCGCCCACCTGTCAAATCATTCTGGAAGCCCCACCCACCAGGGTCATAAATCACCAAAGTGACACGAAATACCCTACATTTACTACTACCCTCTCTCTGGTTGTTGCCAGTTAAGATCCTCTGTGCCAGTGAGTCTGCAGAACTTGGACCCTTAACATGTACAGGACACTCCCCTTCTGCACAAAACCAAAAACAGAGTCTACTAGAGGTTGCTCAACAGTCATGGCCATGGATGATTGCAGAGAGAAGTGCCAGCTACACATGTGCAGTAGTGATGAATGAGCCTAACATGGTCAGAATCCCAAGGTACAGTCTAATCAGATCACAGAGCAAAAAGTATTTGATTAAAGATATTTTTTAAAGCATTGATGACAATGAAATAATCCCTACTAAACAAAATAGTATATCTAATTACTAATTATTATACTAATTATTACTAATCATAAAAAATAATAAAAACAGCAATAGCCTAAGAAAGATTTTTGTCTTATTCATAACCCTTCCTTACCGTTTTGGTCCTGAAGCATTATAACAACCAGATAATCATTTACTTAAGACACAAAAATGTATAGGAACATCTTCCTTTTTAACTGTTTCCAATACATGACAACATTTTTATCATATCATTCTCCCTACACTCAGACTGTGAGCCTTAACGCTTTTCTTAATAGACCTGTAGCAATAGACCCTATCTCTTGACTTCTCCACTCACCTTGTCTCTGTTTGACACTAACAAACATTAAAACGTCCAACATTTTTTCTTATCCTAGTTAACAGTAATGTTACAGCAACTTTGTAACATTAACAGCAACTTTGAGGTTGCTATACCCAGCTACTCCCTTATATTAATACAATGATGCATTGTATTGACGTTAGCTGACAAGCGCTTCAGTAGTGTACCCCAAGCAGCATGTAAATACAAAGACGTATTAAATTCATTAAAACAATTATGATGTGGCAGGCTAGTCCTTAACATAAGCAGTATATGGTCAAAGTACAAACACTGCAACATACCTTCATACTTTGAAAATGTATGACAAAGCATTTTAATCTCTAGCTTGCTGGCTGGAGTCTGGATGTCTATTAATGTCATTGACAGTTAATTTAGGGATGTCCGGCAGACAACAGAAAAAACTTGTAAAATAGAGCCAACCTTGAGGTGATGTCAAATAACCAACGTTAACTTAATATCTACAGGTACATTAACTTATATATGACCCAGCTAACTACAATAGATGCAGCTAGCAAAGTTAAAATCTGAAATACTACTATTAAAAGTAATAGAAAATGAAATAGTGCATAAACACAAACAATACTTTTGTGACTATGATATCCTAAATAACTACAATATATATGCATATACATACAGGTGCTGGTCATAAAATTAGAATATCATCAAAAAGTTGATTTATTTCAGTAATTCCATTCAAAAAGTGAAACTTGTATGATGTATACATTCATTCCACACAGACTGATATATTTCAAGTGTTTATTTCTTTTAATTTTGATGATTATAACTGACAACTAATGAAAACCCCAAATTCAGTATCTCAGAAAATTAG
>JACXGI010017887.1:0-13807 GCA_016801175.1 Esox masquinongy
CAAATACTTATTTTCCACCATAATTTACCAATAAATTCATTAAAAATCCTACAATGTGATTTTCTGGATTTTTTTTTCTCATTTTGTCTCTCATAGTTGAAGTGTACCTATGATGAAAATTACAGGCCTCTCTCATCTTTTTAAGTGGGAGAACTTGCACAATTGGTGGCTGACTAAATACTTTTTTGCCCCACTGTAAATACTCATGCACTGATGGAATGTTGGATGCTTGCCACCGTGCTCCTCCATATGATGTTATTGATGACGACTGACGATGTGTTCAGCTCTGTTGATTACCACACGCTGCTTCTACTGCCTCTGCCCTGACCTCACACTCTGCTCTGTCAACTCTGCTTCGGCTATTAATACCGCGGTGAACCGGCATATCTGTTCACTTCTCAAATCGCACCCTACTCCCAGTGCAGCACACACGCATCGACCACAGCTTCAGATACCTGCAGCGGTGGCCGATATGGAGCACTGGAGAATGGGGATTTGAGACACTTCATATCTAACTCTACACTGCAGTGACAGTATCTGCTCCTTAGCCATTCTTCGGCTATCTGCTTCTTGTTTGACATTGGGTCAATCTGATTTAAGGTCACCGCTTAAAGGCCATTTATGTAGAAGGTACTGAACAAATGGCCAGTGCTGTGATTAAGAGTGGGCAGGGTCGGTCGACGTGGAATGGGCAGTGCTGTGATTAAGAGTGGGCTGGGTGTTCACTAGGTCAGTGGACGTAGCTTATTGGTGTAGATGAACGTGATGATAAGGAAGGTAGTATTTTGATCCGGACAGTATTTTTTTTATTTAATTGAAATTACAAAATTACATTCTTTCCTTACCCTGTAAGCAAAGAAGTCTATGCACAAGATATGTCAGCAATCCATTCATTGGCTTAGTGTCTGGAACTGTTTTGGAATGCTATTCTTTTTAGCATTTTTGGTACAAATCTCATTCAAGTAATTAGATCGATGTTATACTTTTTTTGTATGTAACTTGTATTGTGATTATGGATGATTTGAAACTGATGCGTCAAAGATTCTGACACCGGTCTGGTGACATCAATCCACTGCCAGGGCAATCCAAAGCTTGGGCTGAGGTCATACTGTGTACATACAATGTATACAGGGTATGAAAACCAATTTGTCATTTTGGTGAAATCTCACTTTAATTAATAAACTATAAAAGTGTGAGGCCCTGTATTTCATCCCAGAACTTTTCCACTGTCTCTACTTATGTCTGTTTTGGAGTGGAATCCGACCCGAAAATTTCCACTAGCGTAAAGGACCTGTTCATTTCTGTTTTTTTTCATATCAATTTCTGTTAAATCTATTACACACACACTTTTTATTCCATTTTATAGACATTGTTAAAATACTAATGTTAGAAATATTTTTTATTTGCTATTCTTTAGTTGGTCTTATTTGTGTGTGCTACATTTAGACACAAAACAGACACACACGCACACACCAAAAAAAACAGTAACCTTCACACTTCTACACACAGATCAAACAAACATATAGCATACTTTTCAACTGCGCGTTGTCACTGTGTGACAGTGGTTTGCATGTTGTAGGTTGTTGTGTGACATCTGGCCCCTTTTATGCACCATTTGCACCAACTAGCTCAGTGGTCTCACAAACACATGGTGTTAATCTCACACTAGCTTACCAGCTAGCTGCATGCACATATGCTCAATGAGCCAGTCTGGAGTGGACGTTGCTGCCTGACAGGAGACAGGGAATGAGAGAAATAAGAGAGGGAATTTGAAAGAAAGAAAAGGGCCAGGGAAAAATGATGTGTGTGTGGTTGGAATAAGGATGGAGTTGGATGGATGGATGGATGGATGGAGTTGGATGGATGGATGGATGGAGTTGGATGGATGGATGGATGGATGGATGGATAGATGGATGGATGGATGGATAGATGGATGGATGGATGGGGGAGGGAGGGAGGGGCCAGAGGAAAGGTGCCGTGTATCGTTACCATGTGTGTAGACTTAGAAAACTGTCTCGTGTGCTGTGAGAAATATTTGTGTCGGTCTTTTTGTTTGTGCAAGGAAATTAAAATGTACACTTGATTAAGAAGAGAGAGAGGGAGTGTGAATGAGTGGGTGGAATAACTAAAACACTGCTGTATTAACTCTGGAAAAGCCATTAAGAGTGGTGTTAGGACTCTTTATGTGGCCTTGGAGTAACTCCAAAGGAATAAACCAACTGTGTTGAAGCTGTCTGGTCCTAGACAGGTAGTCATAACATGCTCATTAGTGTGTCTGGGTTGTATTTGTGTTTTACCTTGTGAACTAGTCACTTGGTGTTGTGGTGATATTCTCCCTTTGAACTGTTCCTGCGGTGGGCTGTCACACAACGTGTTTTTCTCTACCCTGGGGTGAGTATTCAGAAATGCTCAGTGGGTCAATAGTCCCCTTTAGTGATTGCCCAACATTGTGAAAATGTAGCCAAAAACCTGAGCAGATTTCTTACACCAATCTGTCCTTAGAGACAAAAAACAAAGGAAAAACATTGCCACCTGGTGGTCCATCAAGTTTTATTATACCTTTTTGATTAATTTTTTTTTCACCACTGAGGTGTAAGACATCTGCTTCAATTTGTTGGCTATGTGTTGACAAGATGTTGGGCTATCACTAGAGGGGACTATTGACCCACTGCGCGTGGCTGAATACTCACAACAAGGTACAGAAAAACACACTGTATCACCTTTCCCACTACATCAACATGTTAAACTAGTCTAGTAGTTGTTTCTGGATTATATTCTTAATATTGTTTAGTTGTGTCTGGGCGGTTGTGTAGGAGCATCCATCAAAACAAGTGTGCGTGCGTGCGTGTGTGTGTCTGTGTGTGTGCGCATGCGTGCCTGCGTGTGAGTCTGTGTGTGGTTGTGTGTCTGTGTAATTCCATTTCATTTGGCCTACTATAGCTATTTTCTGAGTTCTGATCTGAGGATCTTTCTATTCCATTATAGAACCTTTGATTTCTAGTATTTCACTACCATTTCTTTACCACTAGTGAGTTAAGGATCCTTCCTCTGAAATACTCTGCTTGGCTTTCTGCTACTGTTCCTTTAGGGTGAATCTGAAATGCTTTAAAATGATACAACACAAGCTATCCTTACATGTTACCCTGATCTTGGTGGCTCTCGTGAGACTACAGATACTAATCTTTCAGCTTCTAGCGCTGTCCTCTTTCACCTTTGACCCCATGACCCCTGGCTCCTCCTATGAGGACCGAGGACATCATTGGAGGTCACATCTTTAATTGTCCTCCCTGTGTACTCCTCCTGGTCTAAAGAGCTCCACCCAAGACGAAGCAAGTGGAGCTTTGAAACACCTTGAATATGTAAGCCCCGAGACGTCTTCCAACACCCCAGAACACACACAGTCTTTCACACATACATGAACAAATTTTGTTTTTGTTTTAAAGCATTTTAGTATAGAACTAGTGTTGAATTGTTTGTTACAATACATCATGCTGTATGTTGACCCAGCCAGGTTGTTTCCTGACCCATCCAGGCTGTATCTTGACCCAGTCAGGCTGTTTCTTGACCCATCCAGGCTGTATCTTGACCCAGTCAAGCTGTTTCATGACCCAGCCAGGCTGTATCTTTGGAGTCTATGGTGAAATCTGTAGGATGGCCCGGTGTCTCTAAACCAGTGCGTCTATAATCAGAATATTCAGAAGGTCTTACCTGGCTGTCTAGATCAAGATCTGGGGTCAGTTTAGCATTCTGCTCAAAAAGTTGAATGTCATGAATTTGGCACATGAAGTGAAAACTAAAATCGGTGAATTAAAACATGTAAGTGACCTTGTGGATTGACCCTATTGGAACTTGAATGGAGGACTGTCATGCAGGGGTTTTTATCCTCCCGTTACCACTGTGAGATGTTTATTACTGAGAAGTTTGGGACTGAGAGTCTGAGAGGTGTGAATGTCTTTGTTTGATCTGACATGATGAGAGGCCACAGATACAACAGTAGTAAACACACTCTGATTGATCAGTGTCGATGGTACGAGGAAATCACCCCTTCAAGTCCGATCTCACATTTCAGTCATTTGAGCAGACACTTTTTATCCAAGCTGATGTGGTGGTACTGAGTGAATAACTCCTACTGGACCATTATTGGGATCAAACTCACCATCTTGGCTAACATGAAACCCTCATCAATCTTTCGACAGACCCACAAACACTTACCACGTATACGCACACATCTATATGCGCCTGGCCGCCGTCACCACATTCAGCGGGCAAGTGTGACATAGCAGGACCTGATGCCAGATCGGGCACTCTGAGAGGCCATAGGCAACGCCTCAAGGAGGCAAAGCTATGACAAAGCCCTGAGGAGGACTCTGATTGGTTAAGACAAACCATGAGAAGGGAGCTAACGGGCCCAGGGGTTTTTACTGGTCGAGGTGATTCTAAAGAGGCGTGTTTTAGGAAGTGTGAGAGTATGTATTTGTGTTTAAGCAGGCCTCCGCTGTGTGTCAGTACTCCACAAACACTTCCCCACGGCTTGGTTGGAACTTGCATTGAGCAGGACTTTCTCTGGAGAAAAGGACCCCCTGACTGATGTCCTGTGCTGTTGTCTCTGCGTTGCAGGTACTGGAAGAGATCTCCTGTTACCCCGAGAACCACGACGTCAAGGAACTCAGACGGATACTGACCCAGCCACACTTTATGGTATGTGTTTGCATGGCCGTGTTTAGGCTTAAAATCTTTAAAAAAGAGTCTGTGGCAGTGACAGAGGCAGACAGAGGCATAGAGATACCGAGAGAACAAGAGCAAGAGGCAGACGTCGACATCCGTCACAGGAACAATTGTTTTAGTTTATTTATGTAAACGCTGCTGGCAAGACAGACAGAAGAGTCGCTACAGTTGAAGAACTCCCTACATCTCCGGAGAGTCTCACAGATTAATATATATAGAGAGAGAGATATAGAAAGAGAGAGACAGAAAGAGTGTGAGAGCAAAAAACAGGAACGTAGGAGAGAAGTAGTCACCAAAGTTTGAGAGTGTGTGCGTGTATGTCTTCAGGGTTGTGTGTGTATATGTCTGTAAGGGCATGGGTGTCTGTGACAGCGGGAGTCTAAGACAGGTATGTATGTGCTGAATGCCCAAAGCTTCATTAACGATCTAGTGGCCCTGGTGTCGGCGTTAAGGACAGAGAAACAGTCTGTTTTTTCGGTGCTTGAAAAGCTAGACTGTTAATCTCATCATGTCCCATCACTGTGTCTTATCCTCCCCTCTGATCAATGAACAGGTCAATACTGGGGGGGGGGGGGTCCTTATCACTAAGGTATTATTCATCGCACAGCTCTTCAGGATAGATAGAGAAAGAGAGAGAACAGTAGAGAGAAAGGGAAGAGAGAGGGTTCAATTTTGGGACATTTGGAGGGAAAGAACATTAGATGGAACTTGTAACAGTGGTGGTCGAGGATGCCGGTTGAGAGAGAGAATGAATGAGAGACACTGATCCAAAGAGAGGGAGAAACAGGAGGTTCGGCAGAGAAATCTGGACAGTAAATGTCCAGAGAGAAAGTTGTTCACTGAGTCCTGTCTCATACAATATAGCCATGTAGAGCAGGGGCCAGTTTTAGGGGGGAGAAGGTTGGGGGGAGGCAGGAGGGCGAGGGAAGGAGTGAGAGCAAGAGAAAAGGAGGGAAGGAGTGAGAGAGAGAGGAATGGAAGGGTCAGTGAGTCGTGCCTGATGTAGATCTGATCTGGGGCCTAGCTCTACAGAGTCAGGCATGACAGGAGAGACTGAGGGAGGGAAGAGACATGGAGGGCAGAGAGATGGAGGAAAGGGAGAGGTGGGGGGAACAGAGAGGCAGGGGGAGGTGAGACGAGCAAGGGAGGCACCATTTGGTACAAGCTGCCACATTCCTACGCACACACACATACACACACACACACACACACAGCCTAAGACGTGTGTGTCCTCAGGCTGCCACCAGTCTCTGAGAGCAGACTACAGACATCCCAGTGCATTCATTCTGCCAACCACTGAAACGGGTGAGGAACTCACATTTTTCTGAAAATTTACTCTGGACCAGATATTCTGGCACTGGGGCTGACTTCAGAATGCCTTTGTTTGGTCATTTAGATTTTTTTGCTCTTGTATTACACCGGACTTGAGTACTCAAGTGTCTTGCTTTTGAGTTCCTGTTGTGCTGGCTAGGTAAGGCTGAAGATGTGATTATTGTTCAGAATCCTGCCTAATATAAGGTAGTTATTACATTGTTAAGGCACTATTTGATGTTGTATTTAGCTTGTGTTCATTGCATTGTACACTTTGTTACTGTTTTGATCAGTTCAGAGCAGGTTGTTGAGATGTTAATGTCACTTTAATGCCTCTGTTTAGAGGCTGGGGTACGAGTTTGTGTTGAACTGTCACTTTTAAGCCTTTGTCTAGAGGCTAAGGGATCAGTTCATTTTGGACGGGCTCTTCAAAGCCTCTGTCTAGAGGCTGGGGGAATAGTGTTGGACTTTCCCTTTTAAACGTTTGGCTAGGGGGCTGAGGTATTAGTTAATGTTGAACAGTCACTTTAAAGAATGCATCTAGAAGTTTAGGTATTAGTTAGTGTGGGACTGTCCCTTTAAAGCTCCTTGCTAGGAGGCTGTGGTATTAGTTTGTGTTGTACAGTTCTTTTAAAGCCTGTGTCTAGAAGTTGAGGTATTAGCTAGTGTTTGACGGTCCCTTTAAAGCCTCTGCCTAGAGGCTGAGGTAATAGTCAGGGCTGGAAAATCCCTTTCAATCCTCTGTATAGAGGCTGTGGTATTAGTTAGTGTTTGATAGTCCCTTTAAAACCTCTGTCTAGAGTCTAGGGATTAGTTAGTGTTGTATAGTCCCTTTAAAACCTCTGTCTATAGTCTGGGGATTAGTTAGTGTTGGATAGTCCCTTTAAAACCTCTGTCTAGAGGCTGGGGATTAGTTAGTGTTGGATAGTCCCTTTAAAGCTTTTGTCTAGAGGCTGGGGGATTAGTTCAGTTGAAACCTGTGACCCTGCGCTCATTAGTAGGCTCAGGACACAAACACGCTAGATCTTCTCCTGCGGTACTGTGTGTGTTTTCCCTGTGGGATCACTGTTGGAATGAGAAGTTCCCTCTCCATGTGATGTAGTTTGACGTGAGAGTCAGTGGGGGCTGTCACTACCTTCATGTCTCAGGCTCTCTGATCTGCTTCTCAACTTTTGTCTCCGTGTGCATTTGTGCTCGTCGTGGTTTGTGCCTACATATCTTGTGAATTTCCAAGTCGTTTTGTAAAGTGCCTCTCAGAACATCTCTATCATTGACGAAAGTGAAGGTAACTGTCTCACTGTCTGTCGGTTGGTGGGTGGATGATGGTGTCTGTAGACTCATAACAAAGCTGTTGGTTTTAAGGAGCACGTAGCTACCGTTTCTTTTCTCCAGTGTGCCATGAAGCCTGGAAGCCTCAAGGAAACACCATTTTGGATTGAAAACTAGAAGCCTTAAAGAAGGAAAACAAATTGGCTCTGTGAGAGAGAGCGGAGAGAGGGAAAGATCCTTGTACCCGCTGCATTTAGGTCAACCTTACTGACGATCAGTCACCTTCTCTCGGGCAACACCCACCCGTCCCCAGGCCTTGCTCCAGACCCATGATGTGGTGGCCCACGAGGTTTACAGTGACGAGGCCCTGAGGGTGACCCCGCCCCCCACCTCCCCCTACCTGAACGGAGAGTCGCCAGACAGCACCAACGGCGACATGGACCTGGAGAACGTGACCCGAGTCCGTCTTGTTCAATTCCAGAAGAACACGGATGAACCTATGGTACGCACATACACACAGGTTTTATAAAACTATGCGCACAGACACACACACACACACACACACACACACACACACAAACATGCTACACACACACATAAGCTACACACACATTTTAGGGACCTCTATCCTGATAACTAAAACATCAAAGAACACACAGAGAAACAAACACACACACACACACACACACACACCACAGTTTCCACTGGCAGACCCACAAACACAGTGATACACACTGTTCTCATGAGGACTTCTTTGTGACTGAAATATATTTCCAATTAAAAAAAAATCTCTAACCTTAAACCTCTCCTTAACCCTCCAAAACCCCAAAAATATGTATCTTACCCTAACTCCTAAACCTACTCCTAATCCTTAATGTCCTCTAATCCTCAATCCTTAACCTTAAGTTTAACCCTTCCTGACAGGAGGTGACCAGATGCACTATAAAAATCAATCCATTTTGTTCTACTACAAAGCACATTTCCATCTGAACATTCTCTGTGAGATTGCTCTCTTATGAACTGGTCCCAGTATTTTAGTTTTGACTTGACAATGATCATGTGTGTTGGAGGTCATGGTCAGGGTCCACACGTCTCCAGCCATCATTTCACACAGTCCAGTCAAACGTTGGTCTCGTAATCATAGGCCATTTACATTAACCAATCCTAACCCCATGTCAGACGTCAAAAGTGAGGACCGGCCCAATATCCTCACATGATGTTTCCTGGTTTATTATCGTAGCAGGCCTTTTGGTTTCTGCATTACCCTTCAGACCTCACTAAGACAGTAAAACAGGAACACACACGCACGCGCACACGCACAGTATCCATTCTGCCTTTTCTCTCCTTCTGTGTGAGAGCAGCCTGGCTCAATCCCCGGGACTGACCTTGACCCCATACAGTGTTTTCACAACCCTGATGTCTGCTGTTCGGTAACCCCATGACCCCTGTGCCCTCTCTCTCCAGGGCATCACACTGAAGATGAGCGATCTGAACCACTGTATCGTGGCCAGGATAATGCACGGCGGGATGATCCACAGACAAGGTAGTGAGCCGTGTCCACTAGCACGCGTTGTTTCCGTGACGACACATTACCCACAATACACTGCCCCCCCCCACACACACACACACACACACCCGTAAAAGTCTCTCACATCCCTGCACCCCCACCCCCTCCCCCAGGTAGAACATGAGCCCATGTCAGGCACTGGCTGAGAAGACCCAACACACTCCCAGGTCACCGGAGTGTGTCCGATCACCGGACTTTAATTATCGGATGTGTAGGAAAAATAGGAGCATGCCGTCGAAAATGACACCGTGGCCACTGTGCTCCGCTACACGTGACAGAGCACTGGTTTGAAGTGAGGTGTCACCAGAGGCCATCTTTATTACACGGCGTAGATGAACAGAGCGTTATGTCACTGTTGCTCCTAAGAAGCCTGGCGCTCGTACTGGCTCTGGGAAAGCTGTGTTCACGGTCTCGTGGGAGTGCTGATTTTGGACCACTTCTTCTTGTCCCCTAGAATGTTAATGGGGGGGGGGGCTGTCTGCTCATGTGTCCCTATATGTATATGTGTATGCGTCCCGGAACATTTCAGACACCTCAGGACACATTTGGAAAACTTGAGACGAATGATACGACTTGTCTACAAGTGCTGGCATTCTCATTGGCCTGAGGATGGTCAAATGCAAACTTTGCAACATATAACCTTTCACCCAGATTTACCTAAGGTCATTAAATGTGGTACATTGGTCCCTCTCTTTACAAGGTATATGTTTGCCCCAGGGACCCATAAAGTACCACGATGGATTCACCACAATTTTTACTTTCCCCCAAAAAATGAACATCGAAGTTTCTCTGCCATTGAATGACCAGTCTGGACCAAACAGATGCCACATATGGATGCAGTTTGTCAAAGTCAACCAGAGTTAATCAGATTAGTATGTAGAACGAAACGGCTCAGAGTTAAGACATTTGGCATAGCCGCTGTGGGATTTCAGTTCGGCCAACCACGGCGACATCTTCGACACCACTAGCCTGATCTCGACCAAACGTCTGCGAATGTGGTGTCATCCTAGATTATTGCCCTGACGACGGCCTGTCTTGTGTGTTGTAGGAACGCTGCATGTCGGAGATGAGATCAGAGAGATCAACAGCATCAGTGTTGCCAACCAGACAGTAGAGCAACTACAGAGGATGCTGGTGGGTGGACATCTTTTCGTGTGTGTTTGTAATAGTTGGCGTGTGTGTGTGTGTGTGTGTGTGTGTGTGTGTGTGTGTGTGTGTGTGTGTGTGTGTGTGTGTGTGTGTGCGCGTGTGTGTATGTTGATGCTTTCTCTGGCTGGGTTCTGTGCATCATGCCGTGTTGCTCAGGGCTGGGTCAGACGCGCTGCACACCAATTTCACAACCAAGATACCGGACCCCCCCGCACCCCCCCCAACCCATTCCTGACCACTTATCATTAACCCCTGAAACCCAAACTCTGAACTGTGACCTATGTAACTCTGATATCTGGCATTGGCCCCCACTCACCTATACACACACTCAAACAAACAACACTGCTGGCCCATCAGTCGCAGAAAGCCCAGAATTCCCTTTTGATAATGTGTGGAATCCAAGCAGAACCCAGCAGCATAGAATGGTGTTGTGCTGTCAGGTGATAAGCCTAGAAGCTGGCAGCCAGACCATGATGAACCGGTCTTTGTGATTGTACTGCCCCTGTGTGGCAAGATGAAGAAGTGCAGGTGTCATTGTCTTTGACTGCTTATAATTAGGACGGTAATCATGTTGATTTGATTTGACTGCACAGCCTAGGGGGACATTGAAGACGGTAAAGTTGACTGTTTTTGTGTCGTGGTCTGATAGTTACTGGGATATTTGCCAACCCATATCTCATGTTAGGCTGTTGTACAGTGTGTAGGTGTTGTGCGTTCCCATGTCCTGAAGTTGTAACAGTTGTTATGTTGTGGTAGTGTTGGCCTGTGTGTGTGTGTGAGCTGCGTATGTGTGAGCTGCGTGTGTGTGTGTCTGACCTGTGTGTTTTATTACAGAGAGACTCCCCCTCCAGGCAATCCCCTGCAAATGGCACTGGCCACTCCAGTGTTAACAGTTCTATCTTGGTAAGGACCCCCACATCAACCCCTAAACACCAAATCAAACACCAAAACTACCCTCATATTCTCCCTGTCTGATGATTCCCCCTTCCCCCAATCCACCATATTTGGCTCGCTTTTGTTTTATTTTCATTTGTATATCACAGCAAGAATAGAGACTACCATAAATCTCCCTCTGACCTGGCTGTACAGATGTACCTTTTGGCCATATTTCCGATATCTCCGTTTACAAATTGGTGTGCTGTAAAACGCTGCCATGGGCTGTAAAATGCTGCCATGTGCTGTAAAGCTCTGCCATATGCTGTAAATCGCTGCCATGTGCTGTAAAACGCTGCCATGTGCTATAAATGCTCCCATGTGCTATAAATGCTGCCATGTGCTGTAAAATGCTGCCATGTGCTGCAAAGCTCTGCCATATGCTGTAAATCGCTGCCATGTGCTGTAAAACGCTGCCATGTGCTATAAATGCTCCCATGTGCTATAAATGCTGCCATGTGCTGTAAAACGCTGCCATGTGCTGCAAAGCTCTGCCATGTGCTCTGCCTTTCTGCTGACAGCCATTTTGTACACAGAGGAACTGGACATCCTCACACAGCCCGTCAGCCACACAAACCACCCAGGTCCAACATCATCCACTGCTGGACTACTTTCTCTAACCACACTTACACACCTACTTACCCACTAGTACACCTTGGGCCTGAAGCTGCTTGCCTGCACTCTGCTGCACAGAGAGAAAGATGGTGTGAGTGGGGAAGACTGGGCGCGCAGAAGCTATGCTCTAACACACTAAAGCTCAGCTGTCCGTTTGGCTAACTGAGAATCTCTGTAACCTCTGTTTAAACATTGGTGACAGAAGGGAATGTGTGTGTGCGTGTGTTCTAATTTTGAATATTCGGGAGTATAATAGTGTTTGTAGAGCTGGTTTATACAAACAATGGGTTTTAACGGGGTTCTTCAGCTGTTCCGTAGGATAATCATTTTTGTTTTCAAGTAGAACCCTTTATGGTTCCAGATATGAGCTTTTTGTGTTAGCCGTGGAACACTGTGGAAAGGATTCTCTGTAAAACCTAATGGGTTCTATGTGGACCCAAAGGGGTTCATAGTGGAACCAAAGAACCTGCAACCCAAAAAGGGTTATTCAAAGGGTACCCCCCACATGGACAGCCAAAGAACACTTTTGGAACCTGTCATTTTCCAGTGTACCTACCCAACTCTAAGGTGTAAACCCCCTCTTTTCTTTCTCTCTTTCTTCTCATTGCTTGTTTTTCTCTACAGGATCTGCCATCTACCATCCAACCCAAGGGTCGACAGGTGAATACCAGCACTCTTTACCCGGCAAAACACATACTCTGTTGACTCATGACCCATCAGACTTCCACACGTGTATGTGTGTGTGTGTGTGTTTGTGTGAGTACGCACATGCTCACCCGCAGTATGTTTGGGAGGTCAGACGTTCCCGATGCCCTGAATCTGCCTCTGGTCAACCTCTGGGCCGTGGCTGGCTGGAACCATCTGACCAGACAGTGTGATGATTGTTGGCCGTACACCAATGGCACAGGCATGGTTAAAACAGTGGCCATATTCTCATCCACATTCATTCACAGTGACATATCATCCGTCACCTGTGTCCTCACCCCGGACACGCTCATAGTTCACCCCAAACCATTGTATAACCGTCGCATATACGTTTTTCTGTGGTGGAATGGTCTTGGCATGTACTGGAATTCATAAATACTAATGCCAGTACACAGTTGACTGGCCTGCTCATATAAAGCAAGTCTTTTTTTAAATCATCTGTTTGATATACAAGCATGTGGAATATGGGACAAAAGTTGCTTGTTGCTCACATGCATTTCCAAGGTTGTGGGTTTGATTCAAATAGGGGGCCCGAAATTGTGTGTAAATGATCACAGTCAATACTGTTATTTATTTTGGATAAGAGCGTCTGCTAAATTCAGATGTCCAAGCCAAAATATAGTTAGAGTACAGTCAGCAACATTGAGTAAGAGCTACAAGTATATTATCTGTTAAAAGTGATATGTTCTCTGGATAAGATGGAAGAAGTAAGGAATGTGTGTAAAAATAATTCCAAAGGTTCAGTCTCCTCATCATTACCAGGCTAAAGGTCAATTCCATTTCAGACGATTAGTTTTGTAAATAAATAAAAATCCCCATCAACAGCAATAGGCAATTGAAAATTAATTAATTAAAATGAAATAATATAAAATTGATCCTCCTGATCCACTAGTGACACAATCCGTGTGAATTCCCTCCCATCATACATAGCAGAATTAAAAAGGTTGCTTGCCTTTAATTAATACCAACGTAATGGGATCCTTTTCCTACATAATAATACCCCCGTAACAGTCTCCATTCCCCCTGTTACAGGCTCTGTCTTCTGTTACAGTCTCCATTTCACATTTTGTCTCCGTCCCCCGTAATGGTCTTCATTGCCCCCATAACGGTCTGCGTCCCCCTGTAATAGTCTGCATCTCTGTCCCCTCTCTAACGGTCTCCATTCTCCCCGTAACAGTCTTCGTCCCCCCCGTTATGGTCTCCATTCCCCATAACGACCTCCATCCCCCAGAACAGTCTAAATTTCCTCTGTTATGGTCTCCGTCCCCCATAAGTCTCCATTCCCCTTTACTGTCTCCATTCCCCCCTTAACATTCTCCGTCCCCCCGTTACGGTCTCCATTACCCCGTAACAGTCTGTCCCCCCGTTACGATCTCCATTCCCCCCGTAACACTCTCTATCCCCCCTGTTATGGTCTCCATTCCTCCGTAACACTCTCCGTCCCCCCGTTACGGTCTCCATTCCACCTGTAAGAGTCTCTGTACATCCCTGTTAGGTTCTCCATTCCCCCCGTAACACTCTCCGTCCCCCCGT
>JACXGI010017888.1:0-13902 GCA_016801175.1 Esox masquinongy
AAGGAACATATTTGCAATTGGGACCCATTAAGTCGGGCGTAATGTTTTTTCAACAATTCTGAATTTGTGATAAATGCTTCAAATGCTACTTCTATAGCATCAAATGACAGATTTAAATCTTTTCTAAAGTTTGAAATATCACTGAAGGCACCTCAGCGTGATTTCTTAATGCATATTATTTCAGTATGCACTGACAATTCCAGAATTGTATAATATGACAACATAAACTGCCACTACAGCAGCCCATAAACACCATGTTGCTTATTAGATATGCAGCAGTATTCTGATTTCAAATGGTAAAAATTATATTTTGAAACTATTTAGGGCAGTAGTACTGTTAAAGAGTATACTGAATATTTATTGAGCAACCTTCTAAGATGTGTTATTTTCCTGAGGATCACTCCACTTGTATCAATAAAACATATGCTAACCAGCAGACAATGGTTTGTGTGTTAATAATGCCTTCATTTACATAATTATTCACTATTTCACTAAAGATGATGAAAAATCATGAATTCCCATTCTTGCATATTTAGTAATGGACAAATACGATCAGTGAAAAACACCTTTATGAAGGTTATGTTGAGCTTGTTTGGCTAATTACTCTTTACGTGCGCAGCCACTTTTGTTTTCATTCCACTGAATTCTCGGACCAAATGTCTCTGCGATCAAAGATGGTTAAACAAGACGATTCCCCAATCTGACCGGAAGTTCAAAGCTTGATTACCTTCCTGTCTCTGAGTCACTCATCGTATCTGACTTTGTTTGATAAACAATCTTTAGCAGACAAATTGCAAATCGTGAAATACCACGTGCGACAGACCAGACATCATGTAATGTTAAGTTGATCAGTCTTTTTTCTTTACCGGAAGGCAAGTAAGGTAGGTAAAAGTCTCTAGTCTGTCATTTGCAACATCAATAAAAAAACGAAATATAATGCAATTGAGCAACATAGTAAGGTAGACGATAATTGGGAATAAGGTTGTATTTTTTAACTACCTCGGAAATTTCAGAAATTGTAATTAATGACACGCTACTTAACATTTTTTGTTGCTAATAATTCCAAAACATTGACGACTTGTATACTAAATAATAACTTTATCAAGAAGATATTTTTCGAAACTGCTGCTGGCCAGAGACCTATTTTGCTGGCCTAGTGATGTCAGAATCAGAAATTTATATATTTATAATTTAATATATATTTTCATTAACGCTAGATGTATTTTACAAAGTTCGTTCCCATCCGTCTACTGACGTAGTTTCATTGCTTTTCTCTCCCTTGGTTGTGCTGTTTCCAGTGCAGCTCAGATAAATCCGAGCTTTTATCCAATCACATTTTCCATATGTGCTGTCTCCGGGTGAAAATCTATCCTGAGATCTATAGAATTTCAAGTTAATCACATCTTCTGTTGAAGCAAATGGGGAGGAGGTTGTTGACTGTCATATTCTTCAACCAATCAGATTTCGAGTTCGCCATAATGAGCCTATTCTATGGCACATAGCAGCCTTCTAGCTTGCCTAGTTTCTTACGTGCGCATTTTTCAGGTGGTGTGATCGGAGAGCCAGCTACCTAACTGAGATAAAACTAGTTAGGACATAATGTAGGAACATCTAAGATTTATTTTAACTTTCTTTAGTGAGGTTTAGATTTTTAGATGCAGTGCTTTGCGTTCGATTTTTTGTTTAGATTGGTACTGAGCTCTGTTGTTTTTTAAGCACAATGGAGGAGAAGAAATGGATTTGTTGGTGGATTTCCTGGCAAAGCCTTTTTCGAGAAAACATGGAAATTGCGATGAACCAACCCCCCACCTTGCAGCCCTGTCTCAGTCAGAGAAAGGATTTGTGTGCCACTTTCAATCGATCAACTACGAAAAGTACACCTGGCTTACAGCGTCAAAGGAACATTGTTGTTGTGAGTACATTCTTATGTCTTTGGTACCTGTAATGTCATTGATTTGGGCTTTGCGATGTGTATTTGTTTTGCTGCGTCCTGTCATACTGCATAATGGTACTGTACATCCTTGATGGTTTCATTCACCATGTATTCATGCATCCATAATTACTAGTGTTGTAAGCTGTCTGGGGAATTTCTTGAACTGATGTATTCTTACTGATTAAGGTATTGAGTCCCCATGTTTAGATAGGAAAAGGAATGTGGGAGTGGGGGATTTGGTATTTGTTTAGGGGGCATCATTGAATGGTATCAGCAGATTATAGTGTTACTCGTAAATCTGCCTATCTGTTGTTTGTCCAGATGCTGTATGTCGTTTTCAGAGTTGAAAAGGTTTCCCATGTGGGGGAGGACAGCCTGCCCCTGGGTTGAAACCTAGGTAGTGATAGAACAAAGGGAATGTGTTTTATTGACATAGGACAGCTATGCAGCATCTTACCACACCCCTTTTTCCCCTTTAAGTACTGATGATTGTCCTGTAGTAATTTAGAGATTATTCACCGTTACTTTGTAACCTGTGTACTCTCTCCTTGCAAGAATAAACTGTTTATAGTGCAACTAGGTTTTCCTATGTCTTACCTACCATTTTCGTAAACTGTTTGGACTTTAGAAATTGCCATCACACTTAAATGTGATGGTAATTCCATCGATAGGAACTCTTAAATGAGTAAGTAGAGACAAAATTCTCTTGGCATAATTAACAGTTTATTTGCAAATAGAAAGACACGTCAAAAGCTTACAAAAAAACCCTCTGAGGAATCTCTGAGGTAAATACATGAACAGTCAGCATTTATTACAGTTAAAAGGGGTGTGGTAAGATGCTGCCCAGCTGTCTCATATCACATAGGTTTTACCCAAAGGGCGGGCTGTCCCCCCACCTTATCCTTCCTGCCCTAGAGGTTTACTGTGGTGTTTACCCAAAGGGGCCAATTGCTCCTACTTCCCCAAGGGCCACATTCCTAAGGAACAAAGGACAGATACCCTTATTGGTTTAGGCAGATAAACAGATGGTCAGAGTACCTAATGATCCTCTGATATTATGCAGACGTGTGTCACAAACAAAGACCAGAGTTACATAATAGAAAAGCAGGTAAAAGAAAAGCAGACATTTCTCAAATGTACATTAGTTCAAGAATTTCCATAACAATCCATCCTCTTGATACCGGATCAACCCTCGGTATCAATCCTTAAACAGTTCACTCATTAGGATGTAGACTGCAACAAATCAGTACTCTTTAGCAACATGACCTTGTCGATATCATTACCCTAATAATTAGAGAATGGAACAAATCTGAAATGGCTGGATCCTCATTTACATGCTCCTGGACCATTACCTGCATTGTAACTCCAAGACCACACATTTTCATTACACAGAACTATAACATAATACAGCACAAGCTTTTATGTTAAAAACACTGGTCAAAGGAGGTAATTTCAGGTGACACATATATACTGACAGTACGGGGTAAGTTGCATCAACACGTGGGTGTGTAAACACCAATCACTGAATACATCCTTCAATTTGTTACTGGTACAAAGTCGTCCCATGCCAATTGCTTGATTCACTGAAAAGTCCTCTCGTGGTTCCAATAAGATGTACTTCCAAAGTCATCACAAATGTTCTGCTCCTCCAAATGTCAAACAGTCAGTTATGAACCATTTATTGGCAGACCGATCAACATAAAAAACAATGTCACTATTGGGTAGGGGTTCATCATACAAGTCATCACGAGGGGTACACTGTTGGTTAATAGCAGAAAGGCAGTCATGCGGCTCGCCATCTACCTCTGTGGGGAGGAAAGTGGCTGGATTCAAAACAGGACTCCTTACAACAGTGACATGGGGTAACGACAGTAAAATGTTATGGTAATGCAGAAACCTAGCACCTGACAGATGACTAGTTTTGTGTTCAAAATGGAGGCAACTGAGTGAGGAACTCATAGCTCAAGCAGCTGATAACACACCAGAGGCTGTGATCGCTGCCACAGCCTTCCGACAATAGGGAAGGGCTTCAGACAATAGGGAAGTGCTACAGCGTCCAGTTTAGAAGAGAAGTATGCAATTGGCCTCAAGGAAGCATCGCCCTCAGGAGTCCACACTACTCTATCATGCGATGCAAGCTTCTGGCCATAGGCCATGTCCTGCAAGGGCAGTACCAAAGGATGAAGTGATGGCTTCTATTCTGTCTGCACTGAGACTTTTACCCTCTGGTGTTAGTCTGTGGCCTAGAAAAATAACTTCCTTCTGGACAAACTGTAGCTTAGTCAAACTTTATGACCTTGCGAGGCCAAATACTGTAACAACAGCACAGTGTCTTTTTCACACGTATCTTTATCAGGGGAACAGACAAGAAGATCATCAACATATTGGACAAGGGTGCTGCCATGTTTAAATTGGAACCCTTCCAAGTTATCTTTTAGCACGGACGCAAACAGGAGATTCACAATAACCTTGAGGCAATCTCGTCCACGTGTATAATTGGGCGGAGAATTCAAATGCAAACCAATATTGTGAATCCTTGTGTACAGGAATATTAAAAAATGCATTAGCTAGGTTGACCACAGAGAAAAACTGACTATTGCCCGGGACTTGGGTTATGATCGTAAATGGGTCAGGTACAATCGGTGCGCGCGCATATACTACTTCGTTAACTTTTTTAAGTTCTTGTACAAATCGCCAAACCACAGGCTGTCCAACAACTTTACTGGGAAAATAGGAGTGCGACAGGGGCTGTTTGGACATGGAACAATTATGCTTTTCTCTAACAATGCTTTAAACAGTGGGTATTGAGCCTGGCATGGTCTATGGGGTCCTCTAGGTGTAACTACAAGAGGCTGTGCATTGTTTGTTAGCCCAACATCATATTTATGCTGTGACCACAGGGAGGGTGGAACTTCCGCTAACCTATGATCTGTAGCAGCCACCTGGACTGCACAGACCTGACGGACCCAGTCGTCATGCGGCATAAGATGTACTTTCCGTTTACCCAAAACGGTGCACCCAAATCTTTCTCTATAGGCTTGGGCTGCTATGGAAAATTCCACTCCCTCCATGTGACAAGGGACCCAGTCCACTGCTTCATTGCACCTCCTCACCCAAGGACCCAAGCTTTCCCACGTACTAAACACAGGTTTAGCAAGGGAGACACGGGAGTCCGACCCCTCCACTTCGAAAAAGCGAGACACCTCTCTCACATTTCACACAGACCATGCACAAAAACCTTCCAAAGACCAGTATACATATTCACCCGTCAAAAAAATCACTTTTACCATCTTCAAACCACACTTTCTCAAAGCCAACATCCTGACTTTCTGAAACCTTCGCCGAGCAACGCAAGTCGCCCATATCCATAAACTGGGCTGAACCCGTTTCTACTCTATTCTTTATTTACCAACTCTTGTGAAACAGCTCTAGGCCCTGTTCTTTCTAAATCCCACAAATAACAATAATCAACAGGCTGCACACTGTTTTGAACTGCCTGCAAGACAGTACGTTTAATTCGCATGCCTTTGTCTGAACATTCTAGCGTGATCCCTAGCTGTGTCATCAAATCCCTGGCTAACAAATTAACTGGACAACAATTGGAAAACAGAAATGAATGTTTTGGGTAAAGCTGGCCCTCGTCGTCTACAACTGACAGAGGGGTAGTAAATCGCTCAGTGATCTGTCCTCCTCTAGCCCCTACAGTAATTATAGACCTACCACTACATTTCGGAAGTGGGTCCCATTCCTGGGCTCCAAGGACAGAATATCCCGCTCCAGAATCAACCAAAAATTCAATCTGTTTACCATTAATTGTAAGAAACAATGTGGGTTTAATTTGGTACTCTACGTGTTCTCTAAATGCTTGTATATTAAGTGTCTGCATAACATCAATATATGCGGGGTCATGTAATGGATTGATCTCACCGGTAGATGTGTCCTGTCCTGCCCCCTCTGACCGTCAAAAACCCCTCCTCTTGGTAGTTCTCGTTCCTACGTGTTCTCGTTGGGTCACCAACGGCGAGGCCAGAGAGGTAGCCAGAACTGTCTCTATTCTTGCGGGAACACTACATAAACAGCCATCGTCTTGATTCCACTGGCTGCCAGAAACCAGGGATTCCACATGGGTTGTACGTGTAGGATACAGTAGGTTAGAAGGGTTTGCATGACAGGGAGGAAAGGACGGGAATAGAAAACAAACACATACAACAAAACAACAGCAGAAAGGTAGAGAAAAGCTTACAAAACTAGAAATTAACATCAAAGATACTTGAGTGGGAGAGTGAGGCCTTTCTCTCTATCCTTCCTCGACTAAAAATCTAAAACCTCTATCTTCGTTGGGGGCACCTTCTGTATCATTATTGGTTGTATGGTTCGAAGGTGTTGTGATGGCAATTCCTTCAAATAGAACCCTTTAGGGAGTAAGTACAGAGACAAAATTCTTTTGGCACAATTAGCAGTTTTATTACTTTCAAGGAGAGAGGAAACCATAGTTACAAGGTAAACCATGAGACATCTCTGAGGTAACTCAGAGAATCATCAATACTTATACAATAAATGGGTGTGGTGAGATACAGCACAGCTGTCTTTTGTCAACAATACATGTTCCCTTCCTAAGTGTTTACAAATTGCCCCTCCTTCCTCCAAGGGACTAAGAGACACTGTAGGCAAACTTTTCAATTCAGAAGGGCCACATACCTTCAGAACAAAGAACAGATACACTGACAGTTGTAACAGATTGACAGAGGGCCCAATGATCTACTGATACCATTCAATGATGATTACCACGAACAAATAAACAAAGACCAGATCCCCTCTCCCAGATTTACAATACTATCAACACCTCTTCTTCCTTTCCCACATTTACAACACCGTCAACACCTCTAGCATTCCTCTCCTTATCTAGACAGAATGACTTCGTACTTTTCCAATACACTATTTTCTCAACTAGAAATTTACATTGTAGGATTCATCAATAAATCAGTTAAGTACTAGAATTACCACCACAGTATTTACATACCTCCCTATGGGGTGGCTAGGATGTTGTAATTTTACCCGCAACAGCTCCACCTGGTGGTAGTGAGCGTGCATGCTGTGACTTGGCTAAACCAAACACCGTGCCTCGTAATCATCGGCATATCACTGCTGGTGATAAGCTTGCAGCTATTTTTTTTCTGTGGGATGATGCCAGTCAGATTTTCACCTTGTAGATGAAGAAGGTTATGAATTGGAAATCCTAGTTAACCTTAGTTGTAAGGTTTGAAGCATTGGCCAAAGTATTAAAGTCGATTGTTAGTTTTCTGTGCAAGAATTATGTAGCGTTAGATTACATTTTGGCAAAGGAAGGGGGTGTCTATATTGGAAAGGTGAGTATTGGGGTACTTTCATCCATTTTGTTAGAAATCAGCCATTTCGTATAGTGTTTGAAATAATGACCGCATACCCGGTTGTAAAGGGAGAGAGTAATTAAATTATTTATTGCAGCATTAGATAGTCTTGTTCATGAGGTTACGGAGCCGGTCTTCCTTACACAACCTCAATCTCATCTCACTCAATCTCAAAGAAACTTCCGGTTGTCCTCACCTTTATAGACATCACAAACTGAATACACATTAGCTCATTGGCTATTTACTGTCGCGCTTTGAATAAACATGACTTCCTGTGTACAGATCAACAGATGGTCTTTTGCTATCTAAACATAAGCATACACTGCGACAATTCCAAAGATTTTGATGTCACTAATATTGTTAGTCATTTGAAGAGTTTACAAGATTGAGTCATACTGAATTCTCATCCAACAGGTGGGATTGTTTTTTTAAGTTGTGCATGGTTTGGTCCATGTGGATTGATGTGGATCGAAACTGAGAACCAAGATATGATGTTTTGATGTTATCATTATTTTATATTACGTTGGCAGATGTAATTATAATAATTTCTATAGTGGTTTCAATTAGTATGCTCTGACCTAGGTAAATGAGCAATTAACAGACCATAGGGTTTTCTGTTGTTGAAAAGATCTTAGCTTGACCTGAGGAATGACCTGGTGTTTGTGCTGTGTTTAATGTGTGAATAATGAGTAGGGGGTATGGTCAGTGAAGAAGTTACAAAGATGCCTGTCATACCTAGATTCTTTGATTACTCAGTGTGCAGTCATACTAGGCGGCTGTATTTCGATGATCCCATGCACATTTAAAAATTTAAAAATCTTTATAGAACTTTGAACTCATCATTTTCTTTTTCATTCTCCACTTCAATGATCAGTCATTCATTGTCCATCATCCAACTTTTACCATAGCAAGGTTGGCGTGTCAGCTGACCTGGGCATCTTCCAAAAACAACGTCAGACCAGTAAATAATCTGTCAAAAGTAATGCCAGTAGGCCACAGAGCTAAAACAAACTGCAAATAAGTAATTTTCCCCTAAATAATAGTCCTATATGAGTTACCTTTATTTGTATGAGTTTTTTAATGAGTCAATACACCCGAACTGCCCCCAAAATATATCTGTTTCTTATTATTTCAGTTCACAAGACAACATGAATGCCAGCATCCATGAAGTTGAACTTGAGCATTTTGTGAAAGTTGGACACTGCCAGTGGAAGTGACGCAATGTGAGTAGTGTAGCAGCAGTCATTGTAGCAGCAGTCATTAAGAGGGCATTCCGGAAATTGCCAAACATACATCTTGCTTAACTAGAAACGGAAGCAGGCAAGCCAAGTTCAGTCAGCCCACAATTAGAAGGGATGAATGTTGTTGTCCCTGGCTGGTTTCGATCCACAGTTTTCTATGTGGCAGACTGTATTTAGCTATACAGTACCTATATTGAAAACAATGACTCCAATCACTCCATGGCTGGTTCATTTCTTTATAAAACAATAACAATATTAAAGCTGCAAGCAGCATTTAGCGGGTTTCAGCATTAAGCTATTAGTAGCCAGATTGCACATTTTTTTCAACTTATATCCATAGTTGCAAGCAATACGACATCTATGTTTTTTCCTTTCCTATAGTGCCCCCATGTGGCCATCTTGAAACATCATTCACACAGTAAAATCACAACCCTGATCATGTGTACCAAATGTAATCTGACTGAGTGACAAAGAACAGCAGATAGTGTTACGGCTATTATGCTGCCACTGTTTGGCCAAACTGAATTTATTTGCATGTGACATGTGACAAGTTTTCAGGACACTTACCTCAACTGGTATTATAATACAATGTTCTGCATCAGATAAATATGGATACAAATGTCTGACACTATCAGAGCAGTATAACACCTTAAGTACCAAACAATGTAACCAGGTAGTTGCTTGAATTTTTCAGATTGTAATAAATGTACCCTAATTGCATGGTAAATATAAATGAATGGAAGTTTGTCAGTCTTCCCCAGCTCAGAACATATTAATGATTTCAACTTTTGCTTGTAACTTTCCAGATTTTAATTTATTTGGAAAATACCCTCCCTATTCTTATTATTACAATATGTTGACTTTGGTAGGGCATGGGCATAAAGCCTATTTGCCCATGTGTTGTTGTTAAATTACAACTCAGATTTTAATTTAACTGCCATATCTCCAATTAAAAAGGTGCAACTGACAAGAAGTGGAATTGTAGAAACAAATGAAAACAGAAACTACTTAACTACTGAGAATGGATTACCTACTGAGGCTTGAACACATAACACCCTCTCTACCAAAAGCAAATTTTTAATAGCTGACGCATTGGTTAGAATGTTCATGTCACCAGAATGATTTGAAGTGAATTGACGCTAGCATAATCATGGCAACGTTGCATTCCATTAAACATTTGCTTACATTAGCAAGTCATTGTACAACTGAAAACAGAGAATTAACTTAGCTACATGAGCATAGATTAGCTACCGAGGCTTGAAAGCATGACGATCTCAAAATGGTCAAATTATTATTAGCTAAAGCATACGTCATAATGTTAATGTCAACAGAATGATTTTAGATGGACTAACGTTAGCTTAAACTGAGGTTAGTTAAACATATTTCCGTTAGCTAACGTTACTAGCTAGCCAATGCGGTTAGCAATTATCGCTAACGTTAATGTCATTAGCTATTTTTAATTAACTCTGCTAGCTAGTTTTTTAATGAAATAATCACGGCAACATTGTATTCCACTAAATATTTGCCTATAGTAGCAATTCATTGCACAAATGAAAACAGTGGATTAACATAGTTACTCAGCATTGATTAGCTACTGAGGCAGGAAAACAGGACACAATATCTAAAAGGCAAATTATTAATAGCTAAATTGTTTGTTATAATGTTCATGTCATCACAATAATTTTAGATGGAGTAACTAGCTAGCTTAATTAAATACAATGTAAAAATAATAAAAATATAGAACATGTACATTTGCTAGTTGTTCAAGTAAAAATAGAACACTTACAATAATAACAATGTAAAAAAAAAAATTGGTGGCAACTATGTCCAGCAATTATTTTAATTTAACTATTTACACCTTGGCATTTATTTGACAAGGCTGCAGATCCATTGCCATAAACTTTGCTATTGCATTTGTTATTTCTTTAGCACGAGTTGAGTTTATTGGTAGTTTGACTCTAAATGTAGCTGGGATAGTAGGTTGAGTGAGTGTTTTCTTTCCACTTAAATCAATATTTTTGTGATGCTCACTCTCAATTAACCATTATCTAAAACTGTTCATGAATCACCTACCAGACTCCTAATAAAAACCACTAGCTACTAACTAATGAGGCAATATGAATTCCATGCACAGTATAGTGTGTTGTATTTGTGGTTAAAGAAGGAGCAGAAAATATAGTTTTGCTGGAAGTAGCGAAGTGCCCCATGATTTCACATTATACTTGTAATTTTACAAAGTCTCCTCAGTATGAGTACACTGCGGTACTGAAGAGTTTCTGCAAAAAATATCCTTTGTACATTACAGTGGGGAGACGGAAAATAGTGTGGTTGGATGTATTACTCAATACCTCTCCAAAGCTAACAAGCACAAGCAAATTAACAACACAAACATCAAAATAGGATTTCTTTATATTAGATAATGTTCTCTAAATTACCTTAAGCTCTAACCCTTTCTCAGAGTGCTCCACTTCATAATATTCTCAAACGTATGTAAAGTATTATTGAAATAATAATTTTGTTTTGTTTATAATTTCATCCACATAGTTTTCCCTTTGAAAATGTAGCCTACACAATCCAAACTATAGACACCGCAGACCTTTATTTTGAAGGCAACATATGAAAATCGGAAGTCTTATTGTTGCTGCCAAACGTATATAACATTTCATGGCAGACTTTTATTTTGGAGTCAAAATACAAAAAACGCATGTCTTATTGTTGCTAAGTTAAATAAAAAAATAGGCCTGCAAGTTTAGAGCAGTATAGTTGTTTTTAACTGTTTTATGGGTGCAATTCGTTTAATGCCAAATCCTTTACACGAACCGTCCACGATCAGTTACATGGATATAGTGGAGGTGGTAATCGCTGGCCACAATGACGTGCGGTTACTTAAACACAGAATCGCAAACTTCTTTTAAATTTCACAGTTCGAAATCTAACACATTTTCGAACTAGAATCAAAATCGGTACACCACTATATCCTATATTAGCAAGCTGGTGTATTTTCTAAGTCCATATATCGTAGATTAAGTGACAAAGTATTCATCCCCTCTTGAAAGTCATTAGCCCCTGACCAACTTCTGTACATCTAAATGGCAGCTACATTTATCTACTACTTTGCTGGTTAAAACAAACTATTACCTGGTTACAGTCCTAACCTGCTTACCTTTCAAGTAGGTACAGGTCAGTAACCAAAACAAACGTGTTGGACGGGCATTTGATTTCCATAGTGGGGCACTTTATCCTACTTACCAATAATGATTAGTAACTTCAGCACGATGGACGGAAAGCTAATGATATTAACATGTATGGCTACCTAATGCTATGGGCTATTAGGCTATTGTCATTCGACGTAACCATCCCACATTCACAAGTAACAGTGGAATAAAGCGATTTAACAAGAGGCTTACAACAATAATTACATAAACATGGTGAATGAAACCATCAAGGATATACAGTACCATTATGCAGTATGACAGGACGCAGCAACAAAATATACATCGCAATGCCCAAATCAATGACATTACAGGTACCAAAGAAACAAGAACGTACTCACAAAAAAGATGTTCCCTCGACGCTGTAAGCCTTTTCGTACTCGATCGATCCGCCTCCAAATGCATTTCTTCTCCATTGTGCGTTAAAAAGACAACAGGGCTCAGAACAAATCTAAACAAAAAATCTAACGGAAAGCAGTACATCTAAAATCTCAACCTCTCAAAAGAAGGTTAAATTAAATCTTAGATGTTCCTACATTACGTCCTAACTAGTTCTACCTGAGATAGGTAGCTGGCTCTCCGATCACACCACCTGAAACATGCGCACTTAGGCAAGCTAGAAAACTGCTACGTGCTAAAGAACAGGCTTGTTATGGCGAACTCGAAATCTGATTGGTTGAAGAATATGACAATCAACAACCTCCTCCCCATTTGCTTCAATAGAAGATGGGATTCACTTGAAATTCTATAGGCCTCAGGATAGATTTTCACCCGGAGACCAGCACATGTGGAAAATCTGATTGGATAAAAGCTCTGATTCATCTGAGCTGCACTGGAAACAGCACAGCTGAGGGAGAGAAAAGCAATGACACTATGTCAGTAAACTGATAAGAACGAACTTTATAAAATACATCTAGCGTTAATGAAAATAAATATTAAATTATAAAAATATAATTTTCTGATTCCGACATCACCAGGCCAACAAAACAGGCCTCTGGTCAGCAGCAGTTTCAAAAAATATCTTCTTGTATACCAAATAATATCTTTATCAAGTCAATGTTTTGTAATTATTAGCGACATGAAATGTTAAATAGCGTACCATTAATGACCATTTCTGAAATTTCCGACGTAGTTAAAAAATACAACCCCGTTCCCAATTATCGTCTACCTTACTATTTTGTTCAATTGCATTATATTTCATTTTTATTGATGTTGCAAATGACAGACTAGAGAGTTTTACCTACCTTATTTGCCTTCCGGTACAGAAAAAAGACTGATCAACTTAACATTTCATGATGTCTGGTCTGTCGCATATGCGGTATTTCACGATTTGCAACTTGTCAACTACAGATTGTTTATCAAACAAAGTCAGATACAGTTGACAAGATGAGTGACTCAGAGACAGGAAGGTAATCAAGCTTTGAACTTCCGGTCAGATTGGGGAATCGTCTTGTTTAACCATCTTTGATCGCAGAGACATTTGGTCCGAGAATTCAGTGGAATGAAAACAAAAGTGGCTGCGCACGTAAAGAGTAATTAGCCAAACAAGCTCAACATAACCTTCATAAAGGTGATTTTCACTGATCGTATTTGTCCATTACTAAATATACAAGAATGGGAATTCATGATTCTTCATTCATCTTTAGTGAAATAGTGAATAATTATGTAAATAAAGGCATTATTAACACAAACCATTGTCTGCTGGTTAGCATATGTTTTATTGATACAAGTGGAGTGATCATCAGGAAAGTAACACATCTTAGAAGGTTGATCAATAAATATTCAGTATACTCTAACAGTACTACTGCCCTAAATAGTTTCAAAATATATTTTTAACCTGTTGAAATCAGAATACTGCTCCATAATAAGCAACATGGTGTTTATGGGCTGCTGTGGTGGCAATTTTTGTTGTCATAATATACAATTCTGGAATTGTCAGTGCATACTGAAATAATATGCATTAAGAAATCACGCTGAGGTGCCTTCAGTGATATTTCAAACTTTAGAAAAGATTTAAATCTGTCATTTGATGCTATAGAAGTAGCATTTGAAGCATTTATCACAAATTCAGAATTGTTGAAAAAACATTACGCCCGACTTAATGGGTCCCAATTGCAAATATGTTCCTT
>JACXGI010017889.1:0-13920 GCA_016801175.1 Esox masquinongy
GAGAGAGAAAGAGACACAAAGAGTGAGAAAGACAGACAGAGAAAGAGACACAGAGAGAAAGACAGTGAGAAAGAGAGAAAAAAGATGTCTTTATTAAGACATTATGATGACCTGACCAGAAAAAGTCCACCAGTTTGTGTTGTAGGTCCGCCAGTAGCCTTGCAGGGGGGTTAAGAACAGCAAGTTTGCGCTACAGGGAGGACGCCACCAAGTTTGCGCTACAGGGAGGACGCCACCAAGTTTGCGCTACAGGGAGGACGCCACCAAGTTTGCGCTACAGGGAGGACGCCACCAAGTTTGCGCTACAGGGAGGACGCCACCAAGTTTGCGCTACAGGGAGGACGCCACCAAGTTGTTAATGATCAGCACCCTCCTTCTGTATGATACTGTATGACCCGCCTCCATTTGGTCTGCTTGACAAGGCCGTTGTCAACACTCCCTCCAGTTCTTCCTAACCCAAGACAAGAGGCACTAACCCTTTTGCCAAATACCTTCATGCAGGTATATCGCCCAGTGGTGGGACCCCTCTGAACCCAGATACACCCCTAGAGCCTTCAGCCCCTCACTCCCCCAGGGTAAACCACCTGGAAGCCGTGGAGGATCCCTGTACCCCCAAACGCGGTACACACAGTGCCTCACTCTTACCCCAGTTTGACTTGGCCGGCGACACCCCCTTATACACCATTAAGCTGGTCTCCAGGGCCTATATGTCCAGCTCATCCTGTACTAGGCCAGAGATGTAATCAGCGTAGGCTGACTTGGCTAAACCAGCCCTCAGCCCCATGCCTGTCAAGGCTATCCCCTGCAGTCTGCCTCGCAACAGGCCAAAAAGAGGCTCACTATCAAGGGTGAACAGCTGCCTGGATAAAGGACACCCCTGCCGAATGCCCCAACAAATTCGGACTGGCCTAATGAATCCCCCGCCACCTTAACCATACAAGAAGCTCCAGAATTAAGCATCTTGACCCAGGCCAAAGTGATCATCAAAACCTAATACAGACAACACATTAAACAGATAGTTATGGTCCACTCTGTCAAAGGATTTCTCCTCATCTAAAGAAACCAGCCCAAAAGTCAAATCTGAAAGCCTTGACAGTTCTAACACGTCCCCGATTAAAAACAGTTTGTCAGTGATACTGCGACCCGGTGAACAGTTCTCATGTAAGATTGCGCCCAAGTGGGTTTTCAGTCTATTAGCAAGGACCTCGGCAGAGATGTTACAGTCAACGCAGAGCAATGCCACAGGTCGCCAATTTTTTAGATCACTTAAATCCCCCTTTTTAGGCAGTAGACTCAAAGCCGCCCTCTGGCAGCTCAGCAGCAGCTCCCAAGCTCTGATGCATTCAAACAACAGTATTCCTGTCCTAGAAGACCCAAGAACTTTGAAAATTCCACTGGAAGTCCATCGACCCCCGGGGCGCAAACAGGGTTGATCCGGGTAAATGCAATTGTGAGTTCAGACAATGTCAGAGGAATCTCCATTTAAGTCCTCTGTGACAGATAATTTGCGACAGTCAGTAAGCAAAACCTGACAATATATTGGATCACATCTTTCACCCCCTGCTCCCGCATCTCCCCAACCACGGAAAGTCACCCGCCCATCAGCCATACATAAACAGTGCATTCTTTTTTTAAATGTTTTATCTTTTCCATGCCAAAAAGTAGGAACTGGGTGCATCCCTCTCTCCAAACATCAAAAACGTAGCTCTTTCAGTTGAAAAAAGCACACAGGTCCCTGCATAATTCATCTAAATTTGATTGCAGGAAAAAGCTGAGAATCGCACAGTAAAAAGACCAATTTGGGCTTTCCCAACATTCCACCACTGACCAGCGTGACCAAAGACTCAGTCATCTTTCTGCTGCCCCCACCCCTCCCAGAAAACAGCAAAACTGGAGCAAAAAGCAGCATCTTGTAAAAGTCTTACAAAACACTTCCAACATGACACCTGCAGCGGGCCCATGGTTTTATGATTGTCAGAAAAACCAACCGAGTGTATCGAAGCTCCCTATTGCTCTTGTGCCTGAACACACAGATATGCTCGAAGACAAGAGGCACTAACCCTTTTGCCAAATACTTCACCCAGGTATATCGGCCGGTGGTGGGATACTTAGTTCTTCATACATCCACCAAATCGTACTGATTAAAAACATTCACCTGAAGCCCCGCTGAGCTCGGATGTGTTTCTTCACCACTGCAGGTGAAATCTATTGTGTAGTTCCAATACCCCCCAAAAACGAGGTTATCTCCTTCCATAAACACCAAAAATGAAGCACTTCCCCCTCCCATCCAGCACTGGGTGCATACACGTTCATGAAAACGAACACAATGTCACCGATTTCAGCACTAACCACCAACAACCTGCCACAACGCCTCTTCAACTACCTCTTCTTGCACTATGCTGTCCTGCCCTCTGGGTCTGCTCCCCAACGCCGGACGAGCCAGCCCAACCTTCACCACACCTTGTGCCCACCCCCTTCTGTCCTGGGCGTGACCCTAAGGGAGGCTGCCTCCCACCCGCTTGCCAAAGCAGCCCTAGTGGCCACCATACCGTTCAAACCCAAACAAACCTCCCCTCCAAAAAACCTGTGCTTTCAGAAAAGAAAGAGAGCTAAAACTCCATGCAAAAGCCAGGTAACACTCTGAAACACCTAACACCCAGCATGCAACAGAGACAGACAAAGACACAGTGAAAGAAAGAGACGGGGGAGAGAGAGACAGAAGGAAAAGAGAGAGGGGAAGAGAGAAAATGACTAAACACACAGAAAGAGATTGTTTGGAAGGGGTCTTATTTTGGGTGTGTGATGTAACTAATTGAACTAGGTCCGAGAATGCCTTGTGGTAGCCAAGGGCAGGGGACGGCCTTCAGACAATGTTATTGCTGTGTGACTGTGCGAGTGATCCGTGCGCTGATCCACTGTACGTGTACAGACATCCTTCAGACAATTATTGAGGTGTGTGTGCGCGTGTGATTATAATCCATTGTGAGTCTACTCATGTCTGTTTTGTGTGTGTGTGTGTGTGTGTGTGTGTGTGTGAGCGAGAGAGAGAGAACAGCACACCAAAGTCAGAAGGCTAAGAAAAAGGCAGCCTGGCTGACTGTGTCTGGGTGAGGACAGAGAAGAGACAGCATGGCCGACATTCCTTTTTTTGTCAGGGGCTAATATTAAGCCGATTTTAACTGCCGCTCGCTAGGCGGCAGAGGAAATTCATTGGACTAGAATGGAACTGTATTAATGTCACAGCACAGACCACAATTGAGAGAGAGAGAGAGAGAGAGAGAGAAAGAGAGAGAGAGAGAGAGAAAGAGAGACAGAAAGACAGAGACAGAGAGAGAGAGAGAGAGAGAGAGAGAGAGAGAGAGAGACAACATTGTGGTTGACCCAAAATTAAGAAAACTCTAGATTTTGTGCAGAGTCTGTGAGCACTCCATGGCTATTGCAAAAGCATGCCATCGGCAAGCCTGGCATTCGAGAGAACACAGACTATGTGCACACAACATGAGGTGGAAACAGAGCTGCACTTTTTATAACCTCCTGCCAAATGTACAACCACATAAGAACCACATATTTCCTTCAGATCCACAATGAATTGGAAATTAAATCAAACACTGAAAAACTATTTTTTAAACAAAATACTGCAATGTGCAATCCCAGCAGTAAGATTTATGACCCATTGCCATGAGGAAAAGGCAACCAGTAGAGCATAAACAACCTTGTGAACAGAACCAATATTCATCTCTAATTCCATTCAACTACTTGCTCAATATTACAACACTGCAGATAGCTAATATAACAAAAGCAGGATTTCAGAGAATTCTTCAGAGCTTCTCACCTCAGCAGGGCTGTGAAAGTAATAAGCCTGCTCTTTTAAAACTGACAAAAAAAATCACAGGAGTTAGGCTACCTCGTCAAGATCAGGTGCCAATATTAACTTTGGGTTTCAGCCGACTGGGGTACCACCTCTGTCCTGTTAGTAAAACATCTCGGAGAGGCGTTTCTCGAGGATCAGTTTCCCTTCCAGATCCCAACAAATAGATAGGATAACTTCGACAACGAGGACTTAATCACAGATCGGTTGTTCCCAACTTATATCACACATCTTTACTATTGCCCCTGACAAACAGACCCAGTTCAACTTGTCCACTGATCATCAGGCCCTCAAAGAGCTGAATTGGATTTGTTTGTCCTGCCACAACACAAATTTGTGCTGTTTGTGGGCAGGAGTGAGCTGGAACTGCTGGATCAGCTCTACATCGGGGATTTTCCTTCAGAGTAGTATGGCCTGTGGGGACTTAAGAGCATCACCGGGGCTGAATATAGCTCCTAACAGAAGCAGCCTGGTGGTGTTTTAAAGTATCACTAATGACAGAGGGCCTCACTTAACCCTTTAAATGTCCGTCAATCTTAATGCCAGGCATTCAGTTAAAAAGTCCTCATTAAAAAAGCACTCTCTCATGCTCGTGCACAAACACGCGCTCGTTCGCTCTTGTATATATAGGATCCCTCTAAATGACAACATGAAATATTCAGTCCTGCCCCGGCCTTATAAAAGCAGCCATTCCGGAAAAGCTCTGGGGGCCCGCTCCAAGTTCTGGCGAGCAGAGCAGCGCACGGCAGACTTCGGCGCCTCCCGTACGTGCAACACCTCTTCCGGTGTGTACTGCACACACTCGGTCTTACTTAAACAAACATGGCGCACACAGCCTGGGAAATAAATCATGTCGCCGGGCCACTATCCTCCCCCTCTAGCCCCCTCTCATCTTGGTATGGTCTGGTATCAAAAGCAATAGATTGTCTTAGGGGTCAGATCAAAGACCCGTCATGGATATCAGATGGAGGCGGCTGGTTGTGATCAATATTGCTGTGAAAGGAGATTTCCTGCCAGACAGGCGCTTTGTTGCCCCGCGTTTTGGCCACACGTGTTTGGAGTGTAGGATAACGGACAGGACAAGGCAAACAGATGTGCACACGCGGTACACGGTGGTGATTGGCCATACCCCACGGGTGTGGTGTTTTGTGTGCATAGTTTGTGTTTGTGCAGTGTTTCAGAGTGTGAGTTTTGGTTAACAGATCGAATTAGGACCAGTCCTCTTGAGGATGGTGAAACATGAAAGGAGTGCCCCCAATACGACCTTTTGCCGGACCACACAAGAACGAATACAATATTCGTCTTAAGGGATACGTTTAAACTTACAAATAGGGCTAGTGTTAGAATTTAGGTTATTTTAAGGTTTAGGCATTACAGGTTAGATTAAGGTTAGGGAACACGGATCCACACACGAATAGAAACAGACAACTAGGTGGGTGTGTGTGTGTGTGTGTGTGTGTGTGTAGTGTAGAGGAGAGAGAGAGCTTGAGTCAGTGGAGATAGACAGCTAAAAGAGAGACAGCTGAGAGAGAGACAGCTGAGAGACAGAACAGAGAGAGAAAGTGGAGAGAGAGACAGCTGAGAGACAGAGACAGCCGAGAGACAGAGGCCGTTGAGAGACATCAGACAAAGAGAGGCAGCGAAGATAGAGACAGAAAGAGAGAGACAGGACACAAATACAACAGGAATTAAATTGCATAACATTTCTAAAATAAAAGAAGAGTTCCAATGTTTTTTTTTCTTCACTGCTGATCTAATATACAGTAGCTAATGTGTAGATATACAGTAGCTAATGTGTAGTCAGGAGAGCCCTGCCCCGGAGCAAAGGTTGGGAACATTTCAAAGGTTTATTGGTCGCAATTAATAGCAGATGTTGTCAAGCGTGTAGTAAAATACTATTGTAACAGCACCTGGACGAATAAAGTAACTAACGTCTAACATCAAATCTGAAAGAGAAAGGTCCACAGGTACAAAATACAAATTAACTGATAAATATCCAAAGGTCAAGGAAAAAGGATAGAAACTATTTAAAGTTACCGATTTTTCCCAGTGTGCTGAATGTGGGACTGCAGTATGGAATGAGTGTGTACGCGTGTGCCTGGGACAGTGTGCCCACAGTGAGTGCACGTGAATGAGCTGAAGAGTGTGTTTTGTGAGAGTGTGTAAAAGGGCTCTAAGCTGGGGTGAAGGGCAGATAAGGAGTTTGTTTCATTTAGGAGGAGTAAGAGCAGAGAAATAGGAGCAGGGGGTGCATGTCAAAGTCCTCTCAGCATCTCCTCTCCTCTCTAAGATTCATCAGAGGATCCATACACTGCTACCGGGTGAAGGATCATCTGGTTGGAGACCTACTCCTACCTCTACTCCTCTACTCTTCTACCTCTATTCCTCCTACCTATTCCTACATCTTTCGAAAGATCATCTGCCGAACTAAGAAACTCGTGAATAAATGAGGGATAAAAACATGCTTCCTTCATTTTTCAGAAACCAACCTGTACGTCACAGGATTACAAGAGTTCAGAGTTTACTACCACCTCTGCTGAGCTGAGTCAATGGTGTGACGTGCGCACGCACACGCGCATATGCACACACACACGATGGCGTGGGACTTTAAGGTGTTTGCAAAAGCACTCAATCAATCTGTGTGTATTTTGGAGTTGTGTGATTCAACCACATAACTTAGTCATTTTCCCCCAGAGAGCAGGAGGAGAAAACATGTCTACATCGACCCCCAGGCTAGGCCTGACCCAGATTTACACTTTCCAACTTCAAAATATTAACAATATTTTATTACATTACATCTTTACATTGTAAGCACTGTACACACAGCAGTAGGCTACGTTTAATGTTCCACAAAGCCTTTGCTCTGGGAAACAGTTGCTAAAGAGCACGGCACAAGGAGCAGAAATGTTTGAAATGTTGAAAACGCATGGGTTGCTAATGACTAGAATAGTTCCTTTGGAAACAATCAAAAGACATTAAAACAATATTAAGTGAATGAAGATATTTTACACATGAATAAGATATAAACAAAAAAATAAAATCAAAAAGACATCATGTAAAATGGAGTAAGCAAGAGGTCCAAATGTTACACAGAATGAGGTGATCCATATTTACAAATGATAAGGTACACAGAGCATGTGAGGAAATACTCATGAATACAAAAGAACAAAGTGCAAAGTTACTCAGTGCTGTTTAATGACATGAGGTAGTCATTAGAAAATCATTTCTATCGGCAGATTATGAGCCTGATTACCTTGATAAGGTAGACATGCAGTACCTCATAAAATGAAAAACATACAGGTTTTAAACTGAAAACTCCTAAGATTACATTGTTTTAAAATGCTCCCTTTGTTGTTGCAGGTTGTCAGGTGAATGATATGCACGGTGCTTAGTGGGCACTTGCCTTTCTCCGTAAATCTGTGCATTGAGTATATTGAAAATAACACGCCGTTTGACGCAAGCGTTAATTATCCAATAATATATTTGTTAAATATGACTGGCTATTTGGCATATAGGCTAAGCATTCCTATTAAGCCCACATACCCTGTAAGCACACTTTCATATTTGGATTCAAATCAAAAAAGGAATAAATGTTTTTGTGATGTTTAATGACTCTACCAATATACAGCTCCGGAAAAAATTAAGAGACCATTGCACCTTTTTCTTTCCTTTCCAAAACAGTCAAAAAGTAAGGTTTTGAGTAAGGAACAGAAGGGTTAAAATGAAGAGACCACTGCAAACTGAACGCTTCTGTTCCTCAAACAAAACTTTCCTTTTCCATTATTTTAGAAAGGAAAGAAAAAGGTGCAGTGGTCTCTTAATTTTTCCCGGAGCTGTATCTGCTTGTTACATTCATATAACTTTCTATTTTAAGCCAAGCAGATTTGCCATTAATAAACGTTACGGATGTCCAAGTGCTACTACTTCCAGACAATTAATTTAGAAGTCACAGAAAAACTTTGGTATTTAGTAGACCCATTTTTCATGTTTAAGTGATTCCTATTTTTATTCATGCGTATGTTACAATTTTATTTGAATGTTAAATTCAACTTGAATGTTTAATTCAAGTAAAATTGTGATGTATGCATGAATAAAATGTTCCGTCGTTCACATGTCACAACCTATAGAGTAGCTACAGTACATAGCTTAATGTACCGCAACAACTTTACTATTAAATTAAATTGTTTACTGTTAAATTAAATTGTTATGCACTAATCACTTATTTGGAAATAGCACTTATTTCATATCCAAGTTGAAGAATAAGTTAGTGTCTTTTTTAAAATAAACTGCTAGAGTTCTTATTAACCCCTTTGATTACATTCTGTTGAAACAGATGGCATTGATGCTTTTTGAATGCATTCAAACAACCTTCTTAACACAATGAGAACAAGTGTTCTTTTTAGATGTGATGCCTAAAAGAAAAAACATGTAGGAATGCAACAAGTAATTCATCGCATTTAAAATAAAAAATAAAATCATAATCACATAAGAATGAAAAATGGCAGAGGCCACAAGGGTGGAAGGGTGTATGACCCAAGTCGTCTAAAGTATGGGAAAGGTTTACATTCAAGAACTAGGAAAACAGACCACAAAATTGACAAAGCTAACCGGTGTCGCACAAGAGAATGACTGTGATGCATGAGCACCTGAAAGGAAAACACATTGGGGCCATTAGAACAGAGGAAGAGGGACCAGCATGATAGGTAAAATCTAAAACAAGTGTGTCATTGTCTACTTTTTAGAGAGCTCATTTTAGATAAGCTTCATGGCACAAGTTGTGTTTTTGAAGTAAGAATCATTCTTCTTGAATGCATGTTTGGGTGGTAAATGTGTGAATGTTAACATTACCAATCTGGGGGGGAAACATTTGTGCATGGAGTTCGTTTACAGTCCAAAAGCGCTTGTTAGCTAAGCATTTACTATGTTACTGACGGATTATATCTTTGGTGTCAAAGTTGGTAAATTGTATTTTTTGATTGAATTCCAACTACAACAAGAAATAATTATAACTAACTGAATGAAGATTAACAAGGCCAAACAAAGTAGATACAAGGTTTAGCTATTTATTGATGAACATTAAAATGTCATGAGCTAAAATGTCTGGAGGAGCTTTAAGTACGGTACATGTGCAGGATGAGTTCACAAATTATAATCTATTCCTGTGCATTTTCAGTAAATGTTTTATGATCGGTTCCAATAATTCAGGTATTTAGAATGTTAGCTTATTAATTAAATGTCATTTAATCTTGTTTATTACATATTAAACAATAAATCTGGAGATGGGCTTATTTGGAACACCTATTGGCTTAAAGGGTACACATGATACCCATTAAGCCCAGTCCAGGTTTTTCACGTTTTAACTGATAATGATCCAAGTAAAGACATATAACTTCAAATGAGAGACTAATCATTTTATCTCCACTTTATTTTGAAAACCTGTTCAATTTATTACAAATGTCTAAATAGGAACACAGACTATATTGTTTTTGTTATTTTCCAAAATATTGTAATTTATGATGGCTGTTTGTTGGCATGGCCATTTACCCATATGACTGTGGTGCTGAAAACGGAAACCATGATGTTGAAGCGCTTGAATTCAGTCATCTGTGTGGAGTGGTGTGTATCTGTTTGTGTGGGGGACTAGCACAGATGCCATAAAAATGTGTCACTTTCAATTTATATAATAAATCGGGTGGTTTAAATCCTGAATGCTGATTTACTAAAAGTCGTGGAATATGAGACAGTATACCACAAGCATGACCCCACACCCCCATTTCTTTAGATTATCCAACCCAATTATCAAAGCAATCCTCCAAAACCAATCCTCCTGTATCGTAATGACCCAGCCCAGAGACAGACCGGGAGAAAGACCGGGAGACAGAAAAGGGAGGGAGAGGAGATACAGAGAGTAAAGGACGGGCAGTTGTTTCCTGTGTGCCCTCTCTCTCACCCTGTGCTCCTGTAATTATAGTCTTACAGTCAGAGACAGATGCAGAGCGAGGGGAACACATCTCTGCCCCCAAACTCTCACAGTCACACACACACACACACACACACACACACAGTCACACACTAGCACACACACAGTCACACACACACACAGTCACACACTAGCACACACACAGTCACACACACAGTCACACACTAGCACACACACAGTCACACACACACACAGTCACACACAATGACAATACTGTCAGACATGCAGCCAGCCTTACTACCTGCCTATGAAGCCTTTCAGTTTCTACTGGCATGAGGCACAGGCCCACACGCAGACACATGCACATGCCTCCTACCAGTCTTATTTCAGCTCAATGTAACTGATCACGCCAACACATCTCTCTAACTCTGCTATAGAAAGCGACTACATCCACCCAGCAGAGGACAAGGTGCCAGTTTAAGGCAGAAGGCTATGGTTGTGTGTGTGTGTGTGTGTGTGTGTGTGTGTGTGTATGTATGGCCTCCTGGCGGGTTGGTAAACAAACAAAGACCCCAAAGGGTAAAAACCAGTGCTCGACCCACCAGCCCACACATGCGCGAGCGTCGGAGGAGTCTCCTGACACGATGCCCTCTTCCTCAGAGACAGGAACCTCAGGCCTGACTGAACTTGCGTCACACATGTGGGGAAGGGGGGGTGGGGTGAAGAAGTGCGAACCGACCATCACCGATCCAAAAATAACATCTGTGAGGTTTTCACTGACCGTTCTCTGGGGAAGATGACCTTACCACACTGAATATAAACATAATAGAAATACATTAGCTATTAGCTCACTGCAGACAGTTACAGGCTCATCTATGAAAGAGAACTAGGTCTCGAACATATTTCTCAGTAGAAATAAAGGTTTAAAAAAATGAAAATAATAACAAGTCTCCAACTCTCAGAGTCGGGAGCTTTTCTTTACGATGTTAAAAATATAATACCGTATAAGGCCTTGTTTCCTGCAGGGTCCTGTGACCTAATAAAGCACGGAGGTCACTTAGCCGCACCCCAGATAAAAGGTTGAACGTTACATCATGTGTAGTTTAGCCAGTACTAGGCTAATTCCGCCCCCTACACAACATCTGTCCAATCACATGCTCCGTTCCCTCTGCCTTCATTAGCAGATCAGGGGTTTTAGTGAATGGACTGTGTTAACGTAGGTGTAAACTGGGAATCAAGCAAGAGGTAGGCAGGCTTTAAAGACATTGTAAAGAGGGTAATGGTTAGGTCTATGAATCCACACATTATCGAGACCAATTAACAAGTTGTCTGTTGTTGGGTGAAATCCAGGTTGGCATTATAGGAAGTTGTTTTATTTGAGTTATTTATAAAACCTCATTTAATCCAGGGTGGGTTAGGGTGGGAAGGATAGTACTGTGCGTGTTTAAAGTGAGTATAAGGAGATTACAGTTCAATGTACACTCATAGACAGACCAGTGAGAATGTTTAAACGAGGAATATGTCAGTCAAACGGATTACTTCTGTAGAAGATTATTTGAAACATTAACTGAAAACATTACCTGCAGAGGTGATTTTGTTTTGTTTTTATGTTAGTAGTACAGTAAAAAAATACATATTGCCCCTTATTATCCCGAATTTGTGCCCATCTGCGGACATTCGTTGAACTACAAGAACAGCGCATTCAAACCTTGCCTAGCACAGGCTTAATAACTACTTACTGCATAAAAATGTATTATTGCCCAGTTTTCCATTGACCTTTGTTGTCAGTTATGTTCTATTAAAGCAAACAATGTGCATCTAACGTTATTGTCCCGAATTTGTCCCAGTGAATGGACAACTCAGCTACTGTATAACTGACGGCCTGGTAATGTGTTATCATTCGTTGACTCGCTAATAACAAGTGTTATTATCATGACACTTTGGCTGAATAAAGACAAAGTACTTATGGGCTTGAATTAGTTTGGTGTTAACTATGATTTTTGAAAGCAATACCGAGGAACAATAGGTACTGCCAGTAGACAGCCTGTCCATACTTTTACATTATTGGAGTTTTTCAATCACCCAATCCAGGAATGTCAACAAGCTAGGCCGTGAAACTTTGTGATTGGTTCACCCCAGTAAGCATCCACCCTTGTGACATCTGCACGTAGCGTGTATTACGACCGCCACAGTATTACTGCACCATTCACACTAACCCCAAGCCAATAGAATTCAGTAAAACTCACTAGGTCCATTGATACACAAAGAAATTTTAAATCGGCTTGGTTGCTGCGACTTTTATTTATTTTACCTTTATTAAACGAAGATAGCCTAATTGAGATTAAACATCCATTTTCCTAAGGGACCTGGTCAAAATAGCAGCACACAGAAGTTCCAGTACATAAAATCACAACATAAAACATATAGTGTAGTTTAAAGGTCAACACATTTAGCCAACAACCCACATTTCAATATCTATTATCGATTTGATTACAGACTCAATCAGTGTCACTAGATCATTTAATTTTAAATCTGTTGTAGCTCATTCCAGTGGAGGGTGCACAGTACTGGAGTTTTTTGTCTTCACTTCAGGTCTTAGGAACAGTCAACAAAATACAATTTTGGGAGTGCATGCAATATTTATCATTAGTCTGCTAGAGAATGTAAAGGCATAGATAAATTGGGATAGATAAATAACATTTGCATACTTTCATACATTAGTGCTTACTTACATACGTAAATACAAATGACTGCATATAATTCATAACCTGGTCAAATTGGTGGTATTTAGGCTGTGTGTCAATGGGATAAGTGACTGCTTGTAAATACATTTCCCAAATTAATGAAACTAGCACAAAAATAGGAAATGAACAGCTACCACAGCAACCACTAATCACAGTCCTTTCTGCTAATGTTGTTCCCCACAGAAAGTAGCCTAAACTAAATAAAACATACTAGATTTTATAAAATGAAATAAGTTTGCAAATATGGGAAACTTTTCCGTTGGAAACTGATGACTCCAACAAACTAGTAATAGTTAAAACGTTCATTTAAATGAACTGTGCTTAACAATCAAGTTGTGAAATTATTTTATTCATCACACTCGAGCCAATTCAGGCCCATTATGTGGAAACGTGGACTTCTGCCCGCATCACCAAGGCCTACACACCAGCAGGATCATAACATTCGACAACATTAGATTATTGAGAGGCCTCCAACTCAAAACAATATTCCAGGGGTCATTGAGTTCCCTGTAGTTCTCATTAAGTGTTCATAGTGACAGCCATGGTTTGACATGGGACTGGTGTCCCCCGCTGTTATGCAGACACACGATCAGATGGAATGACTGACCATTCCATTGTTTCTCATTCCCAGCAGTGTGACCCCCCCCGGCGCCCGCTTCAGCTCAACTGTATTGGCATGGAGCGAGCTGGGCAATAACCCTGGGTATGTTTCTGACACTGTCAATTAATTGGACCGGCCTGAAGGGAAAAAAAATTTATTTCCCGTACATGGACGAAACACACACGCACGCACAGACACACAGACACACACAGACACACACAGACACACACAGACACATGCTCGCTCGCTCGCGCACTCAGTTCAATCCGAGGCTAGACCCAGCTTGCAGCCTGCTGGTGTGTGTAAGGGAGCTGAGAAGACTGGCGAGAGAGCGGTCTCGAATCCATCCTGCCGTGTGACTCTGTCAGTGGGTATGGATTAGCTGTGGTTTAGAACCGTTGTGTCATGGCTATGGGTTTCAGGCGTCTTCGGCATCCACTAACTGGCTGGCTGTTACAGAGACGATGATTCCGTATGGGGAGGGGTGCGCACGCACACACAATCCTCATGGATGCCCCTGACACAACCGTAACAAGTGCTTGTGGTGAGATGTCTACCCGAGTCCAGTGAGTCATGTCACTGTTACAGCCCCAGCCTGCACGCTTCCCTGAGCCATGGAAAATGCATGAGGTGAAGTCACACACACGCACACAAACAGCATGAAAACATTCACACAGTGTACCCACGCACACAGAAAAAAACACACAAATAGTACTGTACACATTACATTCCACACACACACACACACACACACACACACACACACACACACACACACACACACACA
>JACXGI010017890.1:0-13961 GCA_016801175.1 Esox masquinongy
AACGTGGATTCTGTGCCTCTCCTCTCTTCCTCCAGACTCTGGGACCTTGATTTCCAAAGGAAATGCAAAATTTACTTTCATCAGAGAACATAACTTTGGACCACTCAGCAGCAGTCCAGTCCTTTTTGTCTTTAGCCCAGGCGAGACGCTTCTGACGCTGTGTCTTGTTCAAGAGTGGCTTGACACAAGGAATGCGACAACTGAAACCCATGTCTTGCATACGTCTGTGCGTGGTGGTTCTTGAAGCACTGACTCCAGCTGCGGTCCACTCTTTGTGAATCTCCCCCACATTTTTGAATGGGTTTTGTTTCACAGTGCTCTCCTGGGTGCAGTTATCCCTATTGCTTGTACACTTTTTTCTACCACATCTTTTCCTTCCCTTCGCCTCTCTATTAATGTGCTTGGACACAGAGCTCTGTGAACAGCCAGCCTCTTTAGCAATGACCTTTTGTGTCTTGCCCTCCCTGTGCAAGGTGTCAATGGTCGTCTTTTGGACAGCTGTCAAGTCAGCAGTCTTCCCCATGATTGTGTAGCCTACAGAACTAGACTGAGAGACCATTTAAAGGCCTTTGCAGGTGTTTTGAGTTAATTAGCTGATTAGAGTGTGGCACCAGGTGTCTTCAATATTGAAGCTTTTCACAATATTCTAATTTTCTGAGATACTGAATTTGGGGTTTTCATTAGTTGTCAGTTATAATCAGCAAAATTAAAAGGAATACACACTTGAAATATATCAGTCTGTGTGGAATGAATGTATACATTATACAGGTTTCACTTTTTGAATGGAATTACTGAAATAAATCAACTTTTTGACAATATTCTAATTATATGACCAGCACCTGTATATATTTCTTGTCCATGTTTTTTATGTGAACAAGCTCGTTATTACATTGGGAATACCTCAGTTGATTTAACAAATTGATAACCACCGTCGTTACACCGCTTATGCGGGACTTGCGGTTGTTAGGTTTAGTGAAGCCAGTTAATAAAAAGAAATCCTGGGCTGGGTTGAACTTGCTTCGTAGTATAGGCCTCTGGTCAGCATGACAGCCAAGCGGGTGGCTGACAATCCATCTTCAGGGCCGTTGGCCGTACTGGTCAGGAATTTAAATGCAGATGCCCATTGGGTGATCGCACGACTTATAACAACCGACTACCTAGTAACTAAGATGGACCGGCCGTTCACCTTGTTCCCTGGGGATGAATGAGTTAGTGTTTTGTTTAAAAGTCAAATGTTTTGTTGACTGTTATCTTTTTATTCATTTTTATAATTAGAAATGTGATGGAAGAAATATATATATATATATTATGTTTTAGATATCCAGAATGCATTTCATAATTTATTAAACAAGTAACAAAAGTGTTTGGTATTATGTTGTAACACTGATAAATTACAACTTTTGGAAGGAGGGACAGTAAAAATGTTTTTTGGGCCAGTAAGTTGGGCCAGTGGCAAAAAATGTTAGTGTTGAGCCCTGACTGTAAAATCAGCTAGCTCCACTACTCAAATACTGTAAAATATTATATTTGATTTTGCTGGCTTCTTTAGAATTTCTTGATAAGCACCAAATTTACATAATAACCCAAGTTAAGTGTTCAATAGTTAATTTTATCAAATACTGTAATACGTACACTACTGTTCAGAAGTTAAAAAGTTTGGGGTCACTTAGAAATATCCTTGTTTTCCATGACAACATGAAATGAGTTTGAAAGGGAAATATTGCAGAATAAATAGGAAATATAATCACTGACAATGTTAGAAAAAATAATTTAATTCGTCAAAGAATCCTCCATCTGCAGTAATTACAGCCTTGCATTCTAGTTGTCAATTTGTTGAGATAATCTGAAAAGATTTCACCCCATGCTTCCTGAAGCACCTCCCACAAGTTGGATTGGCTTGATGGGCACTTCTCACGTACCATACGGTCAAGCTGCTCCCACAACAGCTCAATAGGGTTGAGATCCAGTGACTGTGCTCGCCACTCCATTATAGATAGAATACCAGCTGACTGCTTCTTCCCTAAATAGTTCTTGCATCGTTTGCAGCTGTGCTTTGTGTCATTGTCCTGTTGTAGGAGGAAATTTGCTCCAGTCAAGCGCTGTCCACAGGGTATGGCATGGCGTTGCAAAATGGAGTGATAGCCTTCCTTCTTCAAGATCCCTTTTACCCTGTACAACTCTCCCACTTTACCACCACCAAAGCACCCCCAGACTATCACATTGCCTCCACCATGCTTGACAGATGACGTCAAGCACTCCTCCAGCATCTTTTCATTTGGTCTGCGTCTCATAATGGTCTTCTTTGTGATTCGAATGCCTCAAACTTAGATTTGTCTGTCCATAACACTTTTTTCCAATCTTCCTCTGTCCAGTGTCTGTGTTCTTTTGTCAATCTTAATCTTTTCTTTTTATTGGACAGTCTGTGATATAACGTTTTCTTAGCAACTCTGCCTATAAGGCCAGCATCCTTTAGTTACCTGGCAGTTTCTCGCATGGAATAACCGTCATTTCTCAGAACTAGAATAGACTGAACAAGAATCTAAGTTTCAGAAGAAAGTTCTTTGTTTCTGGCCATTTTCAGCCTGTAATCGAACCCACAATTGCTAATGCTCCAGATACTCAATTAGTCTAAAGAAGGCCAGTTTTACTGCTTCTTTAATCAGCACAACAGTTTTCAACTGCGCTAACATAATTGCAAAAGGGTTTTCTAATGATCAGTTAACCTTTTACAATGATATACTTGGATTAGCAAACACAACACAGAACTCATATTTGCTGATAATGGGCCTCTGTAGATATTCCATTGAAAATCAGACGTTTACCGCTACGATAGTCATTTACAACATTAACAATGTCTACAATGTATTTCTGATCAATTTAGTGTTATTCTAATGGACAAAAATGTGTTTTTATTTTGAAAACAAGGACATTTCTAAGTGACCCCAAACTTTCAAGTGGTAGTTTATATTTACACAGACAATTCATCACATGTACATATACATGCTATATGAATCCATGCCATTTTCTTCAGGGGTATTATTAGGCGATATGAAGCCATAATGTTTTCAGCAGGTGTGAAAAACATCCTAGAACAGGACAAGATAGTTATTTCTGGCCTTGCTGTCGCACACTTGTTTCCCAAATAAACTTTCAAACACACACACACAGACGCACACACAGACGCACACACAGACGCACACACAGACACCCACACCCACACCCACACCCACACCCACACACACACACACACACACACACACACACACACACACACACACACACACACACACACACACAGTTAAAGATGAGGCACAGCTTTTGAATAATATATAGCTTTTTGTGTAGCAAAAGAAATTCAGCATATTTTATGTAGGTCATTTCAAAGTTTGCTGAAGACTGTTGGGGTAGCGATAGCACAAACCAATTTTCCTGTCAATGTGACTGTGTTATTCAAGGGCAGCTCTGAGTGGACATAGGAAGAGGTTGATTGTTCATTTAGTTACAGTTCCTGAATTGACCTGAAAGGCCAATTCAATAAATTAACAGGTGTAATCTATTTTCAATGACTTCTTTGTTTCAAATATGTTTCAATAAAATATATAAAATACAAAATCCAATGTTTGGATGTTTGCTTCATACTGAAACATGTAAGAAAACAAATAAAACAGATTTTATACCTTGCCCTCCTATCACCTCCTTTATACCCTGCCCTCCTTTTATCATCCCCTTTATACCCTGTCCTCCTATCACCCCCTTTATACCCTGCCCTCCTTCTATCACCCCCTTTATACCCTGCCCTCCTTCTATCACCCCCTTTATACCCTGTCCTCCTTCTATCACCCCCTTTATACCCTGTCCTCCTATCACCTCCTTTATACCCTGCCCTCCTTCTATCACCCCCTTTATACCCTGCCCTCCTTCTATCACCCCCTTTATACCCTGTCCTCCTTCTATCACCCCCTTTATACCCTGTCCTCCTTCTATCAGCCCCTTTATACCCTGCCCTCCTATCACCTCCTTTATACCCTGTCCTCCTATCACCTCCTTTATACCCTGCCCTCCTTCTATCACCCCCTTTATACCCTGTCCTCCTTCTATCACCTCCTTTATACCTTGCCCTCCTATCATCACCCCCTTTATACCCTGTCCTCCTTCTATCACCTCCTTTATACCCTGCCCTCCTTCTATCACCTCCTTTATACCCTGCCCTCTTTCTATCACCCCCTTTATAACCTGCCCATTTTGAACACCTATTGACTGTAGGCAACAGGCTGCCATCAGTCCAGTTTACTAGGCACCAGTGGCGTCGTTAGGCCTGGCCTGGGCTTTTATGAATAGCCCCGGATCTCAAATCGACCAAAATAAATTATAATAAAGAAATAACCCCGATCTATTCATGTATAAATCCGATCGCGCATTATGACATTGTAGACGTGTAGGTCGCTAGCATGTACATCGAAATTTTTCACATGTACATTAAAAACCCTGTACATTAAAAACCCTGAACCAAGCTGCTTTGGAGGCTGACATTGAGACTACATAGAACCAAGCTGCTTTGGAGGCTGACATTGAGAATACATTGAACCAAGCTGCTTTGGAGGCTGACACTGAAGCTACATAGACCCAAGCTGCTTTTGAGGCTAACATTAACACTACGTAGAACCAGGTTAAATTGGAGGCTAACATTAACAGTATGTAGAATCAGGCTAAATTACAGGCTGACAGTAACACTACGTAGAACCAGGCTAAATTGGAGGCTAACATTAACACTACGTAGAACCAGGCTAAATTGGAGGCTGACATTAACAGTGTGTAGAATCAGGCTAAATTACAGGCTGACAGTAACACTACGTAGAACCAGGCTAAATTGGAGGCTGACATTAACACTACGTAGAACCAGGCTAAATTGGAGGCTGACATTAACAGTGTGTAGAATCAGGCTAAATTACAGGCTGACAGTAACACTACGTAGAACCAGGCTAAATTGGAGGCTAAAATTAACACTACGTAGAACCAGGCTAAATTGGAGGCTGACATTAACAGTATGTAGTATCAGGCTAAATTACAGGCTGACAGTAACACTACGTAGAACCAGGCTAAATTGGAGGCTGACATTGCAGGTAAAGGTCAATATGTTTGGAGACTACACAGCACAGAGAAAAGGTGGGTCTAGACTTGGCAGAAACAAGCTAATGAGAGAAAAATAAAAAAGTGTGGTCTCTGGGTTCATCAGCCAACTGATGATCTGATCTGGACCTGTTAGTACACCTCAGAGGGACCTGATCATTAGGACAACATCAGCAGGCTTCACAGCAGATGTTGCAGTATAATTTGACTGCTTCCTTAACCCAGGTAGGAGAACAACTTAGACTGTAAATGGGGATCAGATCAGGATTTCATTTGGGTCTCATATTTTACTACATTTTGTTAGCTGAATACTAATGCTGTTGATTTTACAGGAGCAATGTGCCTGGTAGCAGGGCCCCAAAAAGGCCACCTGGTGATCATGGAAGACGGTTGGAACATCACCAAGGGGCTAGTTATCTTGTCTTTTTGGGGTATTAGACTTTCACAGCAGATGTTTAGCTCATACTAACGCTGTTTCACAGCCAATATTAATATCATATTTAACTCCTAAGAGTCAACAACAACACCTTACAGCACTAATCCTTAGAGCAATTATGGGTTACTACCTTGCTCAAGAGCAGAGGATCAGTTTCAATTATCAAAAATAGGGTATTCTACTGTTTTAATTTTAAATAATTTTCATAGTTTAAAAAAAAATTATATACAGCTCTGGAAAAAATTAAGAGACCACTGCAAAATTATCAGTTTCTCTGGATTTACTATGCATAGGTATGTGTTTGAGTAAAATGAACAGGTTTGTTTTATTCTATAAACTATTGACAACATTACTCCCAAATTCCAAATAAAAATATTGTCATTTAGAGTATTTATTTGTAGAAAATAACAACTGGTCAAAATAACCAAAAAAAGATGCATTGTTTTCAGACCTCAAATAATGCAGAGAAAACAAATTCATATTAATATTTCAACAACAAAATACTAATGTTTTAACTTAGTATTTCTGAACTTTATTTCTGAACTTTAGAAGAGTTCAGAAATCAATATGTGGAATAACCCTGATTTTTAATCACAGCTTTCATGCGTTTTGGCATGCTCTCCACAAGTCTGTCAGATTGCTGTTGGGTGACTTTACGCCACTCCTGGCACAAAAATTCAAGTAGCTAGGCTTTGTTTGATGGCTTGTGACCATCCATCTTCCTCTTGATCAAAATCCAGAGGCTTTCAATGGGGTTCATGTCTGGAGATTGGGCTGGCCATGACAGGGTCTTGATCTGGTGGTCCTCCATCCACACCTTGATTGACCTGGCTGTGTGGCATGGAGCACTGTCCTGCTGGAATAACCAATTCTCAGAGTTGGGGAACATTATCAGAGCAGAAGGAAGCAGGTGTTCTTCCAGGATAACCTTGTACTTGTCTTGATTCATGCGTCCTTCACAAAGACAAAAAAGCCCGATTCCAGCCTTGCTGAAGCATCCCCAGATCATCACCGATCCTCCACCAAATTTCACAGTGGGTGCGAGACACTGTGGCTTGTAGGCCTCTCCAGGTCTCCGTCTAACCATTAGACGACCAGGTGTTGGACAAAGCTGAAAATTTGACTCGTCAGAGATGATGACCTTACTCCATTCCTCTACGGTCCAATCCTTATGGTCTTTTGCAAACTTCAGCCTGGCTCTTCTTTGCTTCTCATTGATGAAGGGCTTTTTTCTAGCTTTGCACGACTTCAGCCCTGCCCTAGGAGCCTGTTTCGAACCGTCCTCGCCGTGCACTTCACCCCAGCTGCTGTTTGCCATTCTTTTTATAGGTCACTTGATGTCATCCTACGGTTGTTGAGTGACATTCGAATGAGTTGACATCATCTTGGTCAGTGGACAGTCGTTTGTCAGTCTGTAGCTTTGTTGTCCCCAATGTCTGTTGCTTAACCTTGTTCTTATGAACCGCCGTCTTTGAAATTTACAGGATGGAAGCAACCTGACGCTCACTGTATTCCTGCCAGTAAAGCCAAAATTGAACCCTTCTTTTCCTCACTCAAAGCTTTTCTTTCCAACTCTTTTGTCATGCTGAATAGTTATTTTTTTTATTCAAATTACCTTTGAGGTACTACTTGCACTGTTTTTGCCATCCAGCTGGTCCTATTGCAAGAGGATAGTGATGATCACAGCAGTGGTTTTTATACTTTTCCTCGTTAAATGAGATTTGGTTCAGGTAATCACCTAATCAGTACCCCATTAAGTAAAATGAGGTGTGCCTGTGTTGAAATTTAACAGACAATGGAATGGAATGGCTGCCATACATGTAGAGATGCTGATTTAAGAAAAATTAGGAGGGGTCACTTAATTTTTTCCAAAGCTGTATATATCCACTCGGATATTGTGGGGTACTGTGTCTAAATAAAGGCAACAAGTCAGATTTTATGTGTTTTCATTTCAGTCTGTAAGGCAACAAAACATTTTGAAAGGGGGTGGTGACTTTCTATACCCTGTTTGTATCCTATACCAAACCACTTTCAGCTTTAATTTTGAAATCTGTGCAGTGTAGTTGCTAAGTAGATTCTGTGGCAATATACGTGATCTAGTACACACAAATTTAGTCTGGTTCTACATAGTGTTAACATTAGCCTCCAATTAAGCCTGGTTCTACCTAGTGTTAATGTCAATGTCACCACCATTCCCATTCCCTGTCTGAAGTGAGGATAGGGAAGGGTTCACCACTTTGTGAAAGACTGCACGGGCAAATATTTAAAAATTGCAACAATTTAAAAATTCTCAACATAAAATTGCAGTTTGGGGATTTCATCATCTATGGTATATAATATCATTAAAAGATTCAGAGAATCCAGGGAAATCTCTGTATGCAAGGGACAAGCCCGAAAACCAATACTGGATGGCCGTGATCTTCGGGCGGTCAAGTGGCACTGCATTAAAGTCAGACAAGATTCTCTAGTGGAAATCACTGCATGGGCTCAGTAACACTTCCGAAAACCATTGTATGTGAATACAGTACGTAGGTGCATTCACAAATGCAAGTTAAAACTCTTCCATGCAAAGAAACCATACATGAACAACAGCTAGAAATGCCAGTGCCTTCTCTGGGCCAGAGCTCATTTAAGATGGACTGAGGCAAATTGGAAAACTGTCCTGTGGTCTGATAAATCAAAATTTGAAATTATTTCTGAGAATCATGGGCGCAGTGTCCTCTGAACTAAAGAGGAGAGGGACCATCCGGCTTGTTATCAGCACACATTTCAAAAGCCAACATCTGTGATGGTATGGGGGTGCATCAGTGCACATGACATGGGTGACTTGCACATCAGTGAAGGCACAATTAACAACATATACAGGCTTTGGAGCAACACATGCTGCCATCCAGACTGTCTTTTTCAGGGAAGGCCTTGCTTATTTCAGAAAGACAATGCCAAACCACATTCTGCATGTATTACAACATCATGGTTCCGTAGTAAGAGTGTGGGTGCTTAACAGGCCTGCCTGCAGTCCAATGTGTCACTGAAAACATTTGGCGCATTATGAAACAAAAAATACGACAAAAGAGGCCCCAAATTGTTGAGCAGCTGAAATACTATATCAAGCAACAATGGGAATACATTTGACTTTCAAACCTAAAGCAACTGGTCTCCTCAGTTCACAAACACTTACAGACTTGTTGCAAGAAGAGGTGATGTAACACAGTGGCAAACATTTTTTTTCCCCAACTTTTTAAAAATGTTCTGCTGGCACCAATTTCAAAATGGGCATGTACTTTTCCAAAAACAATAAAATTTCTCAGTTTCAACATTTGATATGTTGTCTTTCTACTATTTTCAATTAAATATAGGGATAAATTATTTGCACATCATTGCATTCTGTTTCTATTTGCATTTTATTTAGCGTCCCAACCTTTTTGGGAACAGGGATGTATTTATTAGAGGGCATGAATTAAAAGAGATGTTCCCACCTCGTGGATTTTAGATTACACAACACTGCATTCAAACTAGTTTTATTTTCACTTCTGGCTGACCACTTAACAAAAGTTGAAAAAACAAGCTCTTCTAAATGCAAGACCATCTGTTACATATTGTTCTCCTGTTAGCCTGCTGTACAGACTGCATCAAGTCAAAATGTTACAGATATGATGTCTCTGGCCCAGAATGACATCAAACTGACAGTTACGCAGGTCACAGTTAGAATGAAGTCCAAATACAATTCAACAACATGCTTCTTACATGACTTTGTGTCTCCTTAGAGGGTGTCTTGTTGACCGTTATTTCAGGATCACCCATGTCCTTGCACTGGCTCTGCAAAATATCAGTCAAATCAGTCAATGCTCAGGAAAGAAAAATTTGAATACTGTTTTGGTATTCACACAGGGTACACTGAACAGTTGGGTTTCTTTTTTGTGCCATAAGACCAAACCACTATTACACAAAGCACTATTACACAAAGCACTACTACATGTAGTCAATAACGTGTCACTCATACAGCAATCTATAGCAGAATGTCCAGGGTAGAGTTTCTATAGAAATAGGCTACATTGCCAGTCTATATTGCCAGCTTATGATGCAGTGTGCTTCCACCATGGAAGGGATGACTGCTCTATATAATTATATAAAGGATAACAAGGTATGACAAAAACAACATTTGAGAAGATGTGTGCTTTCCTAGAATGGGCATTATACAGTCCTAAGTTGACTTCACATGGACTTAAGCAACAAAAGGAGTTTACAATCACACCAAAAAACCAATGATATGCATTGTGGTTTTAAAACGCTAATTCAGATTAAGACAACATTTATCGCATTTACCATGAATGGTAATCTCAGCTAACTTTCCCTTCAAGTCCCTTCAATAACAATAAGCCACAGTCAAATTCATTCCAGGCCTAAATCAAGTTATCAACGTTTCTCAGAATCCATCTCTCTTTGAACATGAAATGTGATTTACATTTTAGTTATTTAGCAGATGCATTTAACCAAAGTGTCTGACATCTAGTTCATAGATAATGTGTCTTTGCATGCAATATAGTATTAATAACATTTGTTTGTAAAGGATGATATTTCAGTTTACAAACCACAGTTTCGACGGACCACCTCCCTACACAATTGTAACCAATGACACACGTCGATGCCCATTGCTGTTGACCAACCCCCCACACCTTGTGGGCATTGCGGGAGCTTCCAAGGGTGTCCAGTATGCCCATCTTAATATGGAAAACACAGAAGGAATAAAGTGTTATTAAAAACACATTATCAACTGGCACCATGCTGTAGAAATGTATAACTTTGTACAGAAGGTTTCATTTGAAGCATTTAAATTTTACCTTGACCATATTCTCAGACTCTAGATGTTTGCTATGACATTGACACTTCAAAGCAACAATAAACAGTATGTCAAAAAAACGAAAAAATCTAGTACTTTTTTGACAGTTTATTGGGCACTGACAAATAATAAGGAACTATTCTTATGGACTGTCAGTTTTCCGTCTGGTTATTTGGATGAATAATGACTGTCAGTTGTTCATTCATAACTTGTGATAGCACATCCATATACTGTCCAAATAGCATCCACACTACCTACTCTAACATTCACAAATACCTACAAACAAAAAAAGGAACCAGGCAATCCTAGTTCTGCCTGCCCGCGATTAGATGTTGTAGCCCAGGCTGGGTTCGATCTGCAGTTTACTGTGTGACAGACTGCATCTTTAACCACTACGCTATTTAAACAGCGGGTGTAGTTGCACGTAATACATGTGTAGAGATGCAGTGTCTGTTTACAATGCAGTCAGTGTCTGACTGCATTGTCAAACCAATTAGTCAAAACTCCACGGTTCTCAAAACGGGTTCCCTACATTACATCCAAACCAACAACAGGTATAACAGGATCGCTACACTAAATTCAATGCGTTAAATTCGAAAGTGATGACTAGATGGCTAGCTAATAGCTATACAGTACCTATAATGAAAACATCACTCCATGGCTGGTTCGTTTCTTTAGAAAACAATGACAGTTGTAGCTATTCCACTACGCCATGTGAACTACACTATGTAAATCGATATCAAGAGAAATATGTTCATTGTCGGTGCAGTTCGTCCATCGCAATATAACCATAAACAGTTTTACTTTAGGCTTACTATAATGTAGCTACAGTACTGAAGCTTGTAGCCAGCGAAGATTTAGTCTAACTATACAGTGCCTATAATGAAAACAATGATTCCATCACTCCATGGCTGGTTTGTTTCTTTAGAAAACAATAACAGTTGAATAGCCAACCACTACGCTATGTAAATCAAGAGCAATATGTTCATTGTCGGTGCAGTTCGTCCATCGCAATATAAGCATCAACAGTTTTACTTTAGGCTTACTATAATGTAGCTACTCAAGCTTGTAGCCAGCAAAGTTCCAGCCTATCCTGAACAAATCCTAATGCCTAATTTGTTTGGTCCGTGGCGAGGATCAAACCCTGGTCGTATACGTGACAGTCCACATCTCTAACCACTACGCTATTTAACAACGGGTAGTGAGTCATTCAGTCAGTCATTCAGTCACTCAATAAGAAACATTCGCTCTTTTGGCTGGCTCCGCTTACGCTGTCCGGCAATAATGTAATTAAAAAAACAAGAAACCAGGGAAGCCTAGTTCAGCCGGCCTGCAATGGAAAGTGTTGCCATCTCGAGATTTGAACCCTGGTCGGCCACATGAAAGGCTGTGTCATTAACCACTACACCATAGTATAGCCTCTTGTCTCTATCCTGAACAAATCCTCTTTTGCCACTGGCCGTTTTAATAGTTAATTGGCCATTCGTGAATGGCATTGATACAGTAAAACTGATTAACGTTTCTTACTAAGTTTACCTCCACCACAAAGATCGTCTATGTATGCCGTTTGCCACTGGCCGTTTTAACAGCGTATTAGCCAGTAATAAGCTTTACCGGTATCTACTAACTTACTGGAATAGTCATAAGAATTGAGCAATTGCTAGCGAGTCTTCCAAAGCTATTTAATTTCAGGGCATAAGAACATTTTTTTTTTCATGGCAAAACAACATACTTTTTTCTTTCATTCGTGAATGACATTTATACAATAATTATCAATAAAGGCGACGATAACTAACATTTTCATCAAGTGAAAAGACGAGAGAATCATGGAATCAACCAGAAATAATTAATAAATGTCGTTGCTCTCAATAGATTCGAACTTAGGCCCTCCACGACAGGCACTGTCCTTAACCACTACGCCACAGCATTACACATTTCAGCAGTCGCTAGACTCCACTGAGGATTGTGTTACACTGACTATCATTTCTTATGAAGTTTACCTCCACCATAGCGTCTATGAACTGTATTGCTTTTGCCACTGGCCGTTTTAACAGCTTATTAGCCAGTAATAGGTTTACTAGTATCTACTAACTTCCTAGGAATAATCATAAGAATTATGATCATAAGCAATTGCTAGCGAGACTGAAGATTAACTTTTCCATGCCAGAAACAGTCGCAATATAACCGTATAGTTTCAGTTAAGGCTTACTATAACGTAACTAATGCATGTTGTAGCCAGCAAATGTGTTTGTCTATCCTGACCCAAAACGCATGCACGGATGCATACTTCGAAAATCCACAAGAAACAGTCGCAAAATAACCGTAAACTGTTTTATTTCAGGCTTACGATAATATAGATACTGAAGGTTTTAGCCAGCAAAGTTTTCGTCTATACGGAATAATTCATAATGCATACATCGCGTCGCCTGCGAGGAGATACGAAGTCGGGACCTATAGTTTACAGGTCTGCTTCTCTAACCACTACACTATTTAACAAGGTGTCAGTCAGTCAGTCAGTCAGTCAGTCAGTCAGTGAAATTCGCTCTTCTTAGAAACATTTTTACGCGGTCCGGCAAAAATGTTTCTATGAGACATAATTGTTTGTATTGGTGTATGATCAGATAACTTAGTCATTGTTGATTTGTTAATAAAAAATGCAAGTGATTTGTCAGAGATACATTGTTGTTTGTATTGGTGTATGGTCAGATAACTTCTTCATTGTTGATTTGTTAATAAAAAATGCTAATGATTTGTCAGAGATACATTGTTTAAATATTGTGCACATGCTTTGAGAGCATGCTACAGATGTAATCCAATTACACAATGTTTAACATAATAGTGTCCAACAAAATGCAAAAACACATCATGTAGGGTTCTGTCCTATGATTCTTATTTTTGTTGTCTACGTAAAACACTGTCAGTAGTGTATTAAAACAGTAAGAGGATGAACAAAAAGCTGTGTAATTGGGAAACCTTTCTAGTGTGACGGCTGCTCCGCGTGTCGTTGCGTGCTTTCTCCCTCTCCGGCGCTCCACCTCACCAGTGTTCTAACCACCGGCTGGAGCAGCAGCGCACCCAACACACCCTCACACCTGTTTGGAGTTAGTTATCATGACGTCTATTTAGATTCCTGGTTTTCACCAGCACATCAAGGGTTATTGTGTCTTTGCCTGTTTTGAGACCGTGTGGTGCCGTAAGCTTATCTATAAAAACAAGAAACGTCATTCTTTGTGTCGGTGTTGTTTTGTTACATATGTTTTTGCTTCTCATTTACCCTCACATCTCACATCTAAGGGGCAAACAATGTTAACTTTCCCTGTTTTATTTCCTGTGGTTTTCTGCAAGTCTATTATATTTGAATAAATAATCAATCAATCAATCAATCAAATTTATTTATAAAGCCCTTTTTACATCAGCAGTTGTCACAAAGTGCTTTTACAAAACACCCGGCCTTAAAACCCCAAGGAGCAAACAACAGTAGTGTTGAATTTCAGTGGCTAGGAAAAACTCCCTAAGAAGGCCGAAATTTAGGAAGAAACCTAGAGAGGACCCAGGCTCAGA
>JACXGI010017892.1:0-13838 GCA_016801175.1 Esox masquinongy
GTGTGTTCATGTTGGGTTGGTGTGTGTAGGTGAGTGTGTTCATGTTGGGTTGGTGTGTGTAGATGAGTGTGTTCATGTTGGGTCAGTGTGGGTAGGTGTTTGTTCATGTCGTGTTAGGTGGGGGTGGGGCGTTCCATTCCAGGCTGGACCCAAGGCACTGCTCCCGGGACAGAAACACTGACAGGTTGTCATGGTGGATTTCTGGCAGAGAGAGAACGGGAGCTCCTTGCCCCTTCCCGGAGAGCTATTAGGGGTCAGCCTGTGTGACACGTGGAGGCAGAGGTAGAGGCAGAGGTCCTGACCCGGCCAAGTGACCTACTGTAATGTGACGGATGAGCTCAGTGCCACAAAGCCACTCCAAGCCGGGAACACAGCAAGTTCAGATCGAGGGGCAAACTTTCATCGCATTGATCCAACTGGCCTACTTCACCCCAACTACCATTTCTGTTGGCTGTAAAAATAGTATGATAGGGAAGGAAGTGACTTGTTTAAAATACTGTACATTGTTGATGGTGTCCACTGCAATACCATAGCAACACTGCATAAAGGAATGCAGTCATTATCAGTGAAAACCAGGGACGTCTACAGCTAACCTGGCATTTGGATGTAAACCAGGTGGGAGACAGCCTTGTGGTCAAGAGCATCGGGACAGTGAACAAACGGTTGCTGGTTCTCATCCCCGACCTATATACCTATGCAGAAGCTTCCCTGTGGTGACTGAAGACCCTAAACCCAACCCCAATCCGAACATAACCTAAACCAAACCACTAAGATGCTTTGGTCACATCTGTCCCCCACCACATAGTTCCTGCCAGCGGTGTTAACTCAGTCTGTGACCTCCTCCTCAGAGAGGAGCTACAGTAACAGAAACTCTGGGCTGTCCTCCAGGACATGCTAACTGGAGGGGTTATTATGTATGGTAAGAGTCCAAGGCTAATGGAACCAAGAGTCAACGAAACAGTAAACATGTTTTCCCTCCCCAAAGGGTAGACAATATACAAGATGCAGTGTGTTTCTCCATGCCAGAAGTCCATTTTCCATGCAATGCAAATAAGCTGTTGGCACTGAGTCAAAAAAAGTTTCTCTAATCGCTAATCCTGTTGACGCCATTGTCTGAATGTATCGGACATTCACACCGTTTCCATTAAGGACGTACGCATGGTATTAACTGTATAGCAGAATTACTTTCCAGAGCAAGTTGAGCAACTGAAAGAATTGTAATCATGCAAACGAATACAAAAACTTGATTACCCCTTTGGGATAACGGTAAACAACCTTTGTGAAACCCCTAGTAACCTCGCCAGGGGATGTTAGTCATAGTTGTGTACAGGTGACCAGAATGCATGGAGTTGGACTGAAAGGCAAACACCTTAGGCGTCGTGCTAACAGGTTTGACCCACTTGGCGGAAATGGTAGTCGGGCTCATGTATTATACACAGAATTATGAGTTGAACCTAATTATTTTTATCACCCAAGATCTGATTCACAGAGATTGATCCGAACCCTCCAACTACAAAAACAGAGCTAACAATTCAGGTTGTCAGAATAATTGTTTAAAATAATCGATTCCTATGATAACCTCGATGTGTACTGTATATTACTATTTTGAGAAATGTGTTGAGGGGAATCCGTTATACAATGTGTGGCATGAGACAAAACAAAGATGTTGAATAAATGAAGATGTTTTCCATTGGAAAAGAATGTTTTAGTTCTCACGGGTAGCTCCTCTATAGACACCAAAGTCATAACAGCTGTGGCTGGCTTTCTGCTTAGTTCACTGACTTTTCTGCACAAAAGAACACATTTGGAATTTGGGACTTTGTCTTCTGTCTTTGTACAAAATTCTCCAGACCTCAATGTTTTTGGAGGTGTGCCCCAGCCCCCATGAGAGGTCTCAAAGTGAGAGGTCTCAAAGTAACGGCGTTCGAAATACAGCTCCACTAAACAGCCATTCTGACTAATGTTTATTTCTGTTCTGAACACAAATCTACTGCCACCATAGATTGCCACCACTTCATTGTTCCACAGCCTGCAGTGACAAACTCCCAACTCCATCATCTCAGTCACCCTCACACACTGCTTAAAACAGCTGTCGATTTCCTCTTCCTTCACTCTAACTGGAGGAATTTAACTGTCCCCAGCGGCATATCCGCTTGTCCCTTAATGCCACCGCTAGCCAATCTGCCACTTGTGACAGCAGCAAAAAAAGAGACTTATTAATAAATGAACTGAGCTATTTGTAATATATTATTCAGCCCCCCCACACACACACACTATCACGGGTGGCTGGAGTGGAGCCTGAAGGGGCCTCTGGCTCATATATTTATCAGGGAAAATAATGATTTTTGCATCACTTTGCCACGCCATGACCCCTTCAGCTAGGGGGTTCCGGGCGCCGTGAAAGGACAAACCTGATGGCATGTCGCAGGAGTGCGGCGTCTGAGTGGCACGGCCTTTCCATGCACACACTCAGGAATAATTTATGGATCGTCGCGGGTCACTGCGCCGGAGGTGTTTTGACTGGGGCCCCCGTTCTCTTTCGTCGCGGCTCCGACTGTCTGTGGCATATTAAAGTGAAGACGCGGGCAGCGGTGCAGGCAGGCCAGCGGCCTCCCGGAGGTATTTAACCTGGTGGATGCCTTAACTACCTGGTGGGTTGTGACCGGGACCGCTGGACACTCTCCATGTAAATCATTATGTATATAAAGTGACATCATCCCCCTTACGCACCTGGCACCTCATAACATTTGCGGTTAAATAACCAGAAGGGACTACTGGCTGATTTCCTGTTTTAGTCATTATCCATTCGACGGTCTGCGTTGGTTTAGCTGCCAGGACTTTAAAACACTGATATATTATTGAATAGGCCTATTGTTTTCCGGCCACCGCTCCCAGAACGATCCCAAGGATGAGTAATGATGTCTAGTAAGTCATAAATACGCGGCAAGAAGCTAACTGAGAGGACTCTTGCGCATATCATGATGTGACATTTTGGCCTGTGTTTTACCTAAGGTTGTAGCTGCGAATGTCTTGATCTCCCAGTCAGTCTCTCTAATATGATGTTGACAGACGTGTTTTTTTTATTCGCCATGGCCAGGGTTCTGTTAGAGAACAACTTTTAAAGCTGCCCTGCCTCCTCTTTATCTATCCTGTATCGCTCTCTCATCTAGTCTCTCTTTCCTTTGTCTCCTCTTCCTCCTCTCTGCCTTCTCTCTCTAGTTCCCTATATTTCTCTCTCTCTCTCTCTTTCTCTGTGTGTGTGTCTCTCTGATCGTAATTGGAAAACTGTCCTGAAGTTACAGAATCATTTCTCCTTTCCTTCGAGTCGGCAGACAGAGAACGGCTGGTCAGCTGGGTCTGTCACTTCCTGTCTGGGTCTGGTGTGCGGACGGCCAGGATGGGCACTCATGTGGAGAGCTCTGCCCTCACCCAGGGGGACACCAGCTGTCATGTGGGGTGACACTGGGGACTGAGAGTGGCTCCCTGGGACCCCGGCCATTGCCTTCAGAGCCAGCGAGTCAGTCAGTCCGTCAGGGCTGGATCAGAAGGCACACCCCCGCGGCAGTGGAACAGCAGTAGAACCTGGTCCAGCCCTGGGCTCTTAAGGCCAGAGTACTGCAACACTGTGAACCGTGACAGATGATATGGGACAGGGTAAAGGTATGCACCTGGCCATACACCAAACGTGCATTAAGAAGCTCCTTTGACAGCCATTACTGTTATGACTGTTATGACTACCCCTCTTCCTGACTGTCTCTCTTCCTGACTGTCTCTCTGCCACGACTGTCTCTCTGCCTGTGTCTCTCTTCCTGACTGTCTCTCTGCCACGACAGTGCCTCTGCCTGAGTGTCTTTTTTCCTGACTGACTCTGTGCCTGAATGTCTCTCTGCTACAACTGTGTCTCTGCCTACGTGTCTCTCTTTCTGACTGTCTCTCCACCTGACTGTCTCTCTGCCACAACTCTCTCTTTGCCTGAGTGTCGCTGCCACCACTGTCTTTCTGCATGACTGTCTCTCTGCCTGAGTGTTGACCAGCCAGCCCACCACCTGAGCATGTCACGGCTGATGTTGCTGCGTGCGTGCGTGCGTGCGTGCGTGTTTGTGTTTTTGTGTGTGTGCCGATGTGTGTGCGCACATTGCGGTGGCGCTCTAAGGCGATGCTCATGGATGACGCCCGGGAGAACCCAGAAGGAGTGTTGAGGACGTGACATTGGTCCGCCAGCAGGGAGCGCTGGTTCCCAGCACCACACATAAACAGCCAGCTGAGTGCCTGCCATCCAAGTCCGTGCAGGACGATCCCATGGGAAAGCAGGGGAGAGACACTTGTATCCTTGCTCAAACACCATGATCTCATACAATTACGCGACCTCATACGGCATGGAAACTATGACTCCCCTGCTGGGATTAGAAGGGGGTGGACCGGATGGGGGGGTGGTGGTGGTGGTGGGGGGGGTGTAGAGGCAGGGGATATCAGGGCAGGACCCTACTGAATAACACTGCACAGGGTTACACTGGGATGTGCCAGATCCACTGTGATCCTTTCTGAGCCGATCTGCTCCGCGGGGGAATTGACTGTTAGTGTGTTTGGACAGCCACCGTGGTCACTGGCCATGTGATTTAACATTAAAAGCAGACCAATTACCCAGCACAATAGGCACTCTGTGTGCTTGGCTTGTTTTTGGACTGAGTTGGAATAATAATTCCGTGTGCTATTATGTCTATGAAAGTTTAGCAAATCGCCAGAGGGAAACATTTGTTATTTTAAATCTATGCTAATTATTTTACTTTTGCTTGGTTCATATCCAACGCCTTATAAAATTTTGTTCAGGCAATTAAATAGCAGTGTGAGAAAAGGCAGCCTTTTACTGGTACGACCAGGGATGTCAATGTATTCGAAGCAGGCTCACAAAATACAGCGAGTTCACAAATGCATCATATTTGCTTTATATTTACATGAATAATATTATTGGGAGCAATCTTTGACCCAACCTTTACTTATGTAAATGTCAAATTGAATAAAAACATGTGTGCACAATTTTCGAAGCGCTGCACTTCAGAATGTTTGACGATTGCGCAACTGGAGGTTGGGTTTGGTTTTGAATACTTTGGCGTGAGTGGATGGCCTTGTGACCCATGTCCCTCGATGCCCCTCCCACCTGCCCTCACCCCCCCCCCCCCCCCTGCGCACATGTGAATGACTGAGGGCATGTGCCAGAGTTTAGGTGGCCCGTGTTAATCGAAAACCAGCCAGAGAAAATAAAACGTGAGCACGGAGATTACCATAAGCTTGACTTCCTTCAGATCACCCTGATGCCTCAATACCCCGAAAACATCCCTTCTCGAAAGGACACATCTGTCATCGGCATACTCGGAACATTGGTGAAAATGTAAATAAGAAAGAAGTACCTATTTGTAAAGCGTACGTGTAGCGTACGTGTGCGCAGTAGGTTTTTGTTCTGTCCAGTGTAATGGATGCCGCTCCGCGCCGAGTGGATGTGGTGCAGCCGAGCTCCCAGTGCCCCGCCAGGCCAGCTGTTTGCAGTGGGAGTCAGCTGGAATCTACCGTCAGCCCCGTGTCCCTGCTGATGCTTGTCCTTGCCTGTCAGGGTGCGCGGGAGCCCGGCTCAAGGTCAGGCAGGAAATGCCTGTGCAGATGTAGCCGTAACTTAGGACGCAGGGAGAATATCACAGTGGAGCCGGGGGGGGGGGGCACAGGAAATAGCATACTCCGCAGCTCATTACTGGGGCCTGTGTGCAGTAATGCATCATCACAGATGAGAGAGAGAGAGAGAGAGCGAGAGAGAGACACGAGGCCGTAAAACGTAAAGGTAAAAAATACGAATGACATTGCTTGTTCACATACAGTACGTGAGTGTCTGAGTCAGGCTAAGATTACATGCATTGTGCCTCACTTTGGGGAACTAAATAATAATAATAATAATTTAAACTTCTATAGCACTTTTCTAGGTGCTCAAGGCACTTCAAAGGGTTATTATTATTGTTGTTATAACGGTTTGTTTTTTAACGATAATAAAATGCGGATGAGGGTTAATACTTAACGCATCCTTTAGTGTGTTGTGGACACTTAAAACTGTTGTGACTGGTGTCATTTCTGGGTCCGTCGTCTGAGCCTGGTGATGCGATACAGGCACTGGACCCATCTCACTTTGCTCAGACTAGATGGCGCCACTCTCTCAGAAAAGCAACGGACAAACGAGAGGTCTGGCATCGTTCTCTCTCCATCTCGCTTTCTTTCTCAGTCTCTCTCTCCATCCCTCTCTCCATCCCTCTCCAGCTCTCTCTATTTCTCAATGTTTCTCTCTCTCCCCTCCAGGCCTAGGGGAAGCTCCTATGCGGTGCTGTTTACCGTGGCCCAGAGTAGCACAGAGGCAACGACATGGGAAGTGAGCTCTTTGGCAAAGCTCTGTCTGTCTTCCGGCTCCTGGTTCTCCCGTGTTTCCGCTCCACCCTAACAGGGAGCCGGGCTGGTTAGAGAGCGCTCCCTTATGTCTTTCTGGCTGTGCTCCGGGACGTACGTGACTTCTCGAGGGAATCATGAGAGAGGAGTAAGATACTAATAAGATAAGGTTATTGTAGTGAAACAGGAGTAAGATACTAGTAACATGATAGGAACGCAGGGGTAAGATAAGTTGATGGTAGTGAGACAGGAATTACAGATACTAGTAAGATAAGGTGATTGTAGTGAGACAGGACTTACAGATACTAGTAAGATAAAGTTATGGTGGTGAGACAGGAGTTACAGATACTAGTAAGATAAGGTGATAGTAGTGAGACAGGAGTTACAGATATGAGTAAGATAGGATGGAGATAGCCATGAGATAAAAGTAAGTAAGTGGTGAGACTGGAGTGAAAGGAGAGTCATACATTTTCCATCATTGTTACAGAAATACACAATACACAATACATTTTCCTAAGAAATTCCATCGCGTGGCAACCAGTGCTTGATTTTGGCTGTCAGAGACAGTAGACAGAAACAGTGGGAGGCTGGTGGACTTTCATGTGCAAAGGCATTCCTCCCCATCGCTCTTCCAAATCACTCCCTCCTGGGACTGCAACCATCAGAACTGGGAGATCTCCACTTGCTTTTTAACGTTTTAAGTCAGTGGTTCTCCAGTCAGAGACAGGGGACACAGAGGGCTGATGGTTTTTTATTCTACCTGGTAGTTACAGAAACCTGCTGTTCCTGGTATGAATCTGTCCCGGGTCCCAAGACCTGTTGTTGAGAAAGGAATCTCAGAGAGTTTTATTAACATTAATGAATCAGTCTGTTAAGTTGTTCACTCTACATTAACATCATCCAGTTCCCAGAAGGAGATCCGCTCCCCGCAAGCATGATTCTGTTGTGGCCGCCTAAGTGGGAACGCTTTCTTAAATGCCATCGTGTTAACGCTGATGGAGTACAACCTGATGATCTGATATCAGGTAAAAATATTTAGAAATGAGCTTTGATTTCAGGCAGCTGTGTTTAAAGTCATTACAGCATATCATATTTTATATTGTACTCTGAAAACGAGCTCTGGTTCTGCTTCTAGATGTTTGGAGGGGAAGAAAAGGAAAACCTTGATGTAACACTGGAAACATCACTGCACACACAGAGCGAAGTATTGTTTTGATATGGGTTATGGTGAGTTCACTTCAGCATGTCTCACACATGCAGTATTAAGCACCATGCATTATCAGATTATCAGAGAACCAGCCTCATTGTTAGTAACATGAGACACGAGAGAGAGAGACGGACAGAGATGATGGTGAAGTGGTGGTGGGGGGGGGGGGCTGTTACAGTTTCCCTGTGCACCTGGAGAGGAACGGAGAGAAGACGGGCTGATGTCCCCAAGGAAAGCTCTTCAAATTACTTATTCATGAGCCTCTGAACTGAGGGACCACCTAGAGAGTGCGCCGAGAGAGACGCACACCACCCCAGACTGCCAAAAGGAGCTCAAACTAATTAAGCCCTTCTCGTTCATGATAATGGCTCTTATCGAACACAGAACCCTCCCGTCATTAACCCAGATGTTAAGTTTGGGATTAAAGCAAACACTCTGCTGCCAATTAGCTCTCATTTTCTCCATGCTGCTTGTCATTTGTCTCAAGCAAGCCGGTCCATTGCACTCTGCCCCCTCTGTGCTGTTCTCAACAGTGTTCTCACCGGCCTGCTGCATGCCGGGGGAAATATTGTACAGGCCTCTGGGTGGGTAAACAGCACAGCCAAAATGATTCACTAATGCATTCCCTGCCAATAAAGCATTATTGGATTTAATTGCATTCATTTAACTGGGCATGGTGGTGAGGGAGGAAAATGAAGAGGGTATATTAAACTTGATGTCTTTATTATTTCTAAACAACACTAAACTCTTAATAGCTTTAGAAAAAAGTACGATAAAATGTGTAACAATTTTGGTACGTTTTCCTTCAGGTATTCCGCTAATGTTCCAAATCACGTAAATGTATAATGAAAACATTGTGGGGGACCAGGTTTATGGGTGTATTGAAGAATGATTATCAATTTGACAAAATACAAAATCATCATGGGTCATCATATTTTAATGGGGTAAATAAATAACCGTACCTCGCCCAGGGCATAGAGGAAAAGGATAAGTTCTCTGCATTAATAAACCATGGAGATATAACCAACAGCTTCATAACATTAACCAAACCATGGAGATTTGACCCACAGCTTCATATATTTAACCAAATCATGGAGATCTGTCCCAGAGCTTCATAACATTAACCAAACCATGGAGATTTCACCCACAGCTTCATATATTTAACCAAATCATGGAGATCTGTCCCAGAGCTGCATAACATTAACCAAAGCTGGCAGACCAAACTGACCCAAAGGGTTGCTACACAAATCTTTGGAGTTGTAAATATATTATATTTATCCAGTGATTACTGAAACGTATAACTAATAAATGCCCCATGAACTTAATTGAGCTGTTGTACCGAATCACAACCGACAATATAAGTCTGTAAACAACACGCTAACATTTCACAGCACCAGTTATGAATTTCATAGTATTTCAAATCTCTAGCCTCATCCCTCCAGTTTTAAAGAAAGAGGGGCAGACTTTGTTATTGTTTGAACTGCAGATACCCTATTTAAAGGAGAAGTGGAGTAATTCACACATTCCTATAAGAAGTCGAGGCTAGATTAAAATATAACATCCTTAGAAATGTCGTCACGGACTCTGAATGTCTGAAAGAACTCAAGTGATTGTTTAGCGGGAGACTCAAGCGTGTTCTGAGAACACTCCTCTCAGAACACGCTTAGGGCGAGATGAGGTGGCTGGGGAAGTCTCCATGTTGATCAGGAGACTGTAAGGAGCAAGGGAGGCCAGGCTCCCTCTTAGGCGTCAGATACTTAAAATGTACATCATCCGACTGACTGTCCTTAAGTAGAGAGCACATGCAGTGAGACATCTCTTCAACCTGGGAGAATACAAGCTGTCAATCACTTAGTACCTGTCCGTCACACCTGCAACACAACGGTTTTATCCATAACTTATTATTCAGAAGAGCTTTTGTTTCCATACTGTTTTATTTCTAAACATTACACGTTATAAATACACAAACCGCTGTGAGTCATAACTATTGTCAATATTTTGATGGACCCATATAGCATCCTGTAGACTGTTGCTGTGGAAACGGCGCTGTTGACTGCGACCGGTTTGGCGGTGAGCTGGATCACAGGTATCTGCCGCACAAAGGGGGCACTTGGGCGGAGTCAGGCCAGAATCAAACACGGCGAGACAGAAATGAGAGAAGACGCTGCAGACCCCACTTCCTGGCCATGTGTGACTGACGGGGAGACAGACAGGTAAACTATGGGGGCATCCAGAGGGTGTTGAGGGGGGAGGGGGTTATTACCCGGCTCATCACTATTCAACACTCTGGCGTCTTTAAGAAGTCGCATTTGTTCCTCACAGATCTCGTTTCTGGCCCTCATATGCATTTTTGGGGGCCCACGTGGGACAGCATTAGCATTAGAAAGGGGAATACAATCGCTTTAATTTTTAACAAGACATTGTGAACGAGTCACAAAGACTCCACACAACTGACAGTAGAGCCGACAAAAATTATGCAGAGAATTAAAAGAAAGCCGGGTTTATACAGTGCTGACATCAATCAAGTGAGAACGTGAAGAGAAAGAGAGGGAGGGAGAGAAGAAAGAAAGAGAAGTGTATCCATGTTTTCAATAAAAATAACATTAAAGCAAATCCACCATTAATCTTGCATATTGATCAGCGGCCTGTGTTAAGGAATGAATCACGAGCGTGGCTTTATACATCAAACAGTCATAAATAAATAAACGGGCTAAACAATGAGCAGTGTTCAGACTGGAGTCAATATCTCATTAGACGACAGCCCCGTGCAGCAGTCCTCCACACGCAGGCCGACGCACAGTGGATGAGGACAAAGGGCTAACGACAGGACACCATCGTCCCTATCAGTCCAGAGATTGTGTACAAAAATGGGATTAGTTCCCTCTTTACTGCACCATGTTACGTTAGATTTGCGGAGCGAATAGGATCAGGCTATCGGGCTAATGATCAGCCGCTCAGACTGGGGCCCGGCGTAGCGCGGTGCGGCTACATACCAACGCCTGTCCATTACAGTGACCAGTGTTGTTGTGGCGCATGCAGTGCAACCCAAACTGCACTAACCGTGAGGGCTACACAACTGCTAACCTTATGAGTGTGTGTTTGTGCTAACAGCAGGAGGATGAAAGGCGCGTACAGCTGGCTAGCTGGCTACAGAGAGACAACCAGGGAGGCTCTTTCAGTTAACATGCCGTGACCGTAGAGAGGGGGCTGCGACCGTTTGATAGCGTCTCTACGTCGCGGCGGAGTAGGGCACAGGAGTAGGGCACAGGAGTAGGGCACAGGAGCCGAACATCCAGGGCACCGGAGCCGCCCGGACCCTGTGGCGCGTCTCCGCGGAAAACATTTCACGTTCTTAATGTCGGGGGGGGGGGGTCGGGGCAGAAAATTCATTTGTATCCATCTCTGACCCCCCTCCTCCCTCCTCCATTCGGCTTCGTCTCTGCGCTCCTCCTCCGGGAGGCCCTTCCGCTGACGGCCTGACCCCGGTGTAGTGGCACTCGTGGCGGGCACGCCTGCCGCGCTGAGGGGCCCGCTAAGTGGCTCCCGTGGAAGGCTGCGTCCCGGTGGGGCCTGCCAGGCTGTCGGTGGCACCATCCACGTCACCCCTGCCTGCTCTTCACGGAGGCCCGGCGGTCTCAGAGCAGGGCGGCGTGCCCGCTACCTGACATTTCAATCAAACCTGAGAATGGGGGGGTGTTAAGTGATGGAATTAATCAGGACTAATTCTCTGTCTGGCCCTGCGGTAGGGTTCTGGCCGGCCTCTCAGCGACAGGTGAGATAATGTAATTAATATGGTATTCAGAGCCACGTCTGTCCATCGCAACTAGCTACAACGGAGGAGAATCGCGTATGGTGTACTTGTGTGTGTGTGTGTGTGTGCTTGCGTGCATGCAGGGCCACGTGCATGTGTGTATTTAACAAGGAGAGACAGCCACTGTCTTGGAGGGCCGTTGGTTCTGCAGTAATGTGGCGTAGAAACACTGGCTTGTTACTCTGACAGCTGCCATAATCTTTGGAGATTACCTTCTGCAGTCAAAAAAACAGTCCACTGTGATAATTAGCGGGGCATGCATCGCGCTCAATTATGCCACCTAGTTCCGCCTCAGTAGGCAGGTCTGCCAATCCCGAACCCCACCCCCACCCCCTCCTCCACCCAGGCAGGAATCCTGGGAAACTCAATCAAGTTGGCATTCTTTTGGGACTATATTAAAACTTAGCATCTGAAAGAGGGAGCTTGATTGGCATCTCTGCTTGACTGACCGCTAAAATGAAGGCTTAATGACGTGAATATTTTTGCAGTTCTCCATTTAAATTTCTTTGGGGATCTTTCAGGGCCTCGCACTGTTTTACTTCCTCTAAATGTGTGAGTAGACATACAGAGCGTTTAATATGTTTTCTACTGAATAACGGCCCTTCATATGTCTAGAAGTAATGTCACTATAGACCTTGGGAAATATTCTCAGATGAACCTCCTTGGGGGCTTGTATTATGACCTCAGTGTCTGAAACAGGATATACAAATTATTTTTATTTGGAAGATGTCATCCACTGATGACACAATTACAAATAAAAACAGAAAGAAATCTCAGAAGGGCATCACATCACCTGATTTTCGCATTGTCTTTTTGTTTGGAAAATCATGATGTTGATAATGTTTGGATCAACAGAACCAATGACAATTGCTTCAATAACCCCAAAACAGTGCGTATAGGACCCATTATCTCGGCAGTGAGTAAGGTACAGGAGGTTCTAAACTCTCCCGGCTCAACCATGTGTGACGGTGACCCCAGCTTCGTGTCGAAGAGCGACGGTTGGGTGCTACACCCTCAGTGTGGAAGTTAAGCAACCCCTCTTTCTAAAAAAGGACCAGAAGGGTCAAACCTCAGATCCTTTTTGGAGAGCGCTGAGTAGGTTTAAAAAAAAAAAAGCTTTTGTATAAAAAGAACTGGAGGAGCGCGGTGCAGTTATTCTTCTGTATCTGCTGGTTTCACTTCTCCGTTTTGCCAATGGCCACACACTTCCTGATCCGGCCATGCATGTCAAGTAATATGGATAATCATTATAATAATAAAACACAAATTAAACTCATGATCTGGGTCCTTTGGTGGTGTATACAGTCTACAGTCTCTCATCGGACAACACGCTTCATAAACAATGAACAGAGATCAGTCTGTATGACTGGTGTTAATAATAAGAATATTTTTGGTGGACATGCATGCTTATTATGTTTAACACAAGTGTGTGTTGATGAAGTGTCATTGTCGTACCCTGATTCTCCCTGAGACGTCCGTGGAGGAGAGTGTCACGGCCAGGCTCATTAGAGCCCAGTCTCAATGATACGTCCGCTGTCTTTCACCATGCCAGGTCAGGCATTCAAACAGCCTTTCAGTCACTGCACAACTCATTCTCAACACAAAAGTCACTCCAACGTGTTAAGGGACGTTTTTAGCCCGTCTGTCGGTCTGTACTCAAGGAACCTCACTGCCGGCGTGTTATAGGTGGATGAGGTCCACTAGTGGAGATCGATAAGCCCTTAGTGAACACGGGGTGTCTGTCCTCCAGTTGTAGCTGTGGCTGGTCGTGTTTCAGTGACAGCAGCTCAGTGGGGGGGGGGGGGGTCAGTGCCACCGCTGCCCTCAGACACGGGCCACCCGCTGAGACGCTAGACATTTACATAATTGTCCTGTTACGGCCCTATGGGCAGGGACAGACCTCACTGTTCACCTTTCAGCGGATGCATAGCTACAGTCAGAATAACATACTCACACACACAGACAGAATAACATACTCACACAAACAGACAGAATAACATACACACACAGACAGAATAACATACTCATACACACAGACAGAATAACATACACACACAGACAGAATAACATACTCACACACACAGACAGACTAACATACTCACACACACAGACAGAATAACATACTCATACACGCAGACAGAATAACATATACACACAGAATAACATACTCACACACAGAGACAGAATAACATACTCATACACACAGACAGAATAACATACACACACAGACAGAATAACATACTCACACACACAGACAGAATAACATACTCACACACACAGACAGAATAACATACTCATACACACAGACAGAATAACATACTCATACATACAGACAGAATAACATACTCACACACACAGACAGAATAACATACTCACACACACAGACAGAATAACATACTCATA